>APFE031095263.1:242841-378688 GCA_000404065.3 Pinus taeda | reverse complement strand
TATTCTGCCTCTATAGTTGATAGTGCCACTACAGATTGTTTCTTACTCATCCAACTGACTGCACCTCCAAATAGGTTAAACACATGCCCACTTGTAGATATTCTCTGATCCAGATCTCCAGCCCAGTCTGCATAAAAAAATCCATGGATATCCAACACTCTGTCCAATCCTGGTCTTCCTTGGTAGCACAAACCATAATCACTAGTGCCACGCAAATACCTGAAAACCCGCTTCACTGCTGTCCAGTGCTCCTTCCCTGGTTTTGACATAACCTGCTCAATACTCCCACTGCATGTGCAATGTGGTCTAGTACAGACCATGGCATACATCAAGCTACCTACTGCACTTGCATATGGAACACGAGACATGTCCTCTTCCTCTTCTTGTGTCTTGGGACACTGTTCAACAGATAACCTCACACCTACAAGAATAGGAACCTTCACCAGTATAATATCCTGCGTATTAAACCTCTGCAATATTGTCTCTACATACTTCCTCTGGTTTAACCAGAGCTTCCTCTTTGCCCGATCTCTTTTAACTTCCATGCCCAAAATATAGTTTGTAGCACCGAGATCTTTCATGTCGAATTTGGAGGACAATTGGGTCTTCAAATCCTGGATAATTATTTTGTCATTTCCAACCAGCAACATATCATCAACATACAAGACCAGATAAATAACATGGTCACCAATTAATTTAAAATACACACAATGATCTGCTTTGCGTCTGGTGAAGCCAAGTCCCCGTATAAATGTATCAAATTTCTGATACCACATCCTTGGTGACTGTTTTAACCCATACAGAGACTTCTTTAACTTGCATACTAGTTCTTTCTTACCCTTCACCGCAAAGCCTTCAGGTTGCTTCATGGAGATTTCCTCTTCCAAATCCCCGTGAAGAAATGTTGTCTTTCTTCAACATCAATCTGTTCTACCTCAAAATCAAAAGCCGCAACAACAGTAAAAGTAATATAATAGAAGTTAACCTTGCAACAGAGAAAAAATCATCACCAAAGATCAATTCCCGACACCTCGGGAATAACCTTTTGCTACCAACCGAGCTTTTATTTCTCCACCTTCCCTTCTGCATTTGTCTTCTTCTTGAACACCCATTTGCTGCCAATGGGTTTTCTTCCAGCCGGCAACTCCACCAGATCCCAAGCCTCATTTTTGTGCAAAAGATGCCATTTCATCAACCATGGCCTCTTTCCAGAGTTTTCCATCCTCTGAATCCACTGCTTCCTTCACAGTTCTGGGATCATCATCAGTAACAGACAAAGCAAAGTTTGAATAGAACGCAGATGGACTATACCTTTCTGGCTGCCTTCTTTCTCGAGCTGATCTTCTCAGAGCCGGAGTTTGTGGCTCTTCATCTTCTGATTCCTCCTCTGCTACAGAGTTTCTTCCTTCTTTAGCTCAAACTCTATCTTCTCAGGTTCCTTTGGTTGGACTTCATGTTTAATAACATCTTTCACCTCTCTGAACACCACATCTCGACTATACACAACCTTCCATGTGACTGGGTTCCAAAGCTTATAACCCTTTAAACCATCCTTATACCCAATAAAGATGCACTTTTCAGATTTACTATCCAACTTGGTTCGTTGCTCCTTTGGAACATGTACATATGCATCACATCCAAATACCCTCAGATGTGAAAGAGAGGGTTTCTTACCAGTCCATACTTCTTGTGGAGTCTTATCCTCCAACGCTGATGAAGGTGACCTGTTGACCAAGTAACATGCAGTATCCACCGCCTCTGCCCAGAATTCCTGCCCTAACCCGGCACCACTGAGCATGCTTCTTGTCCTTTCCATCAATGTCTTGTTCATTCTTTCTACGACTCCATTTTGCTGAGGTGTATATGGAGTAGTCTTCTGCCGTGCTATACCACACTTCTTACAAAATTCTTCAAATTCCTTGCTACAGAATTCTCCACCATTATCTGTCCTCAGTACCTTTATCTTCTTCTCTGTCTGATTTTCCACCAGAGCCTTAAATTCTTTAAACCTGTCAAAGACTTCAGATTTCTTCTTAAGGAAATATATCCATGTATTCCTTGAGAAGTCATCTATAAATGATACATAGTACACAGACTTACCCAGTGATGGAACTTTCACAGGTCCAAACACATCACTGTGCACAAGCTCTAATATTTGTTTCGTCCTCTTACCACCAGAGGGGAAACTCACCCGATTCTGCTTCCCATATACACAATTTTCACAGAAATCAAAATCCAGAGAGCTATTACTCATACCTTCTACCATACCTTTACCATGAAGTATTCGAAGGCCCTTCTCTCCAATATGTCCAAGCCTTTGATGCCACAGCATGGTCTTCTCTCCAGAGACCACTAGATTTTCTACTCCATTTTCAGGAACCATAGAACTATTGCACCCGTCAACAACAGTGCTACCTTGCAGCTTGTACAGAGTTCCAATCCGAACTCCCCGCATCAATACAGTGCTCCTCGAACCATCTTGTAGGTATCCTTCTCGAACGCTATCTTTACACCTGCATCATCCAACTTGCTTACAGAATCAAATTTCTGGCCAACGCAAGAATATGAAGAACACCCGGAAGGGTTCTAACCCTTCCACCTTGCAACTTCAACTTTATTTTTCCACGACCAATGATTCTAGCCTTCCTATCATCCCCTAAGAAGACATCACCACCATCATATTTCTCATACTCACAGAAACACTATCTATGGGGAGTGAAGTGAAAGGATGCACCTGAGTCAATCAACCATGCCTCATGATCTACATGTGTACTTGAAGAAGCCAAGTACACATCCCCACCTTCATCTGAGGTGGTTTTCACCTCTGCAGAAAGGAGCATCATCAGATCCCTTTCCTTTATCAGGAGCTTTAGATTTACACTCCCTTCTGAAGTCCCTTCCTTCCCGCATTTCCAACACACCACCTTTGTAGGTTTTCCTGGAGATTTAGATCTCCCTCTAGATTTAGATCTCCCACTCGATGAATTATTTTTGTTTCTATTCTGGGACCGTCCTCGTACAGACAAGGCATCACAATTCTGGCTGTCCATATTTTTCCGTCTCATCTCCTCCGTCAGCAAGGCTGAGACTATTTCATCAAACTGCAAAGCAGTTGCATTGCTACCTATTGCAATAACCAGACTATCCCACGAATCTGGTAGAGAACAAAACAAGCTGATGCACTTATCTTCATCTGAAATTTTAATATCAACAGATAATAACTTACTTACCATAGTATTAAATGCATTCAGATGCTCTGTCACCGAGTCTCCATCTTTCATCCTCAGGTTATACAGCTTTTTCCGTAGGAATAGTTTATTCACCAGAGACTTAGATTGGTACAAAGTCCCTAACTTGTCCCATAAATCCTTTGCCGTAGCTTCCCCTGATACATTCAACAATACTGAATCTGAGACACACAATCGTATTGTGCTCTTTGCCTTCCGATCCAACTTCTTCCATTCTTCATCGGCCACTCCCGTTGGTTTAGTACTTGGATCTACCGCGATCCACTAATCTTTATCCACCAACAAATCCTCCATCTTGAGTTTCTACAACTCAAAACTCTAACCGTTGAACTTCTCAATCTCTATCTTTCCGCTGCTCGCCATCTTCTTTCACCACCAGAATCGATCTCGCAGCTCTCCCACTGAACAGGGTCTACCACAGGCCCGAGCGAAACCCTTCAGCAACAAAGGCGTCCCATTGAAGCCAAAACAACTCTGATACCAAATGTAGGTTTTAAACCCGTACAAAAATTACCTACATACGAATTCTAAATCACAGGAAAAATAAAAATGTGAGAGAATAACACATAAAACACATATACACAGAGATTTCCCACTGGATCCCAAAACCGAGACTACTAGCTTGATTTTTCATTATATTCCTTTCAATGTTACAATACATATTTATACATGCCGAAGCATTGAATACCATGGACCGAAAACCATCACGTCCAATACCATGGACCAAAAAACCATCGCATCCAATACCATGGACCGAAAACCATTGCGGCCAAAAAACATGTGCGAAAATCATGCACAAAACCGTAGGTGGGTCCACCAAACCTAACATAGGGTTCAAAACCAAAATTTTCCGGGGCGCTGCCCCAGAACTCATAAAGTGGGGTTACGGATACCCCTCAAACCCCTTGTTAACTATGTGGAAAGAATATAACACAACCCAACATAAAATGGTATTGAATAATCCAGGATGACTAACACAAGAGCCTCTGCAAAATATCTCTTGATCCTATAGAAATTTTCCCTGGAACCTAGATTACACTTCACTTCGTTCTCCTTCTTCAACATCTCAGTGATAAGTTTCACTATCTCTGCATAGTTGGGTATAAATCTCTTCAAGAAGTTAATCCTTCCCAAGAACACTTAGACCTCTTTTTTAATTTCTAAGCAGGGAAAGGTGGCCGATGGCTTCTAAATGCTTGGGATCGATCTTCACCCCCTTTTATGCTACTATATGTCCCAACAGCTTACCTTCACTCAAAGCGAACAGATATTTCTTTGTATTTGGAGACAACCCATACTTTCGACATTTCTCAAAAGTGAGTTTGAAATGCACAATATGATCCTCATCTGTTTCAGAAAAACTGTTATATCACCCAAGTAGACCACTACAAATTTGTCCTATTCTCCCATGAATGCTATATCCATGGCCCTTTGGAAGGGTTCTCCTTCCTTTATAAGGAAAAATGGCATTCTTGCATACATAAAGGTTCCCCAGGTTGTAATGAATGCAATTTTCTTTTGATCATCGGGATGCACTGCTACTTGATTATACCCTGAAAATCCATCCATCATGGACATCTGAGCTAAGCCAAATACCTTATGTAATATATAATCCATTTTTGGAAATTAGTAGTTTTCATTTAATGAAGCTTTGTTGATATTTCTGAAATACACACACAACCTTATCTCTCCATTCTTTTTCTTGATAGGAACTAGGTTTGCCACCCACTCTGAGTACCTCAAGGGTACAATGAGCTTGGCCTGAAGTAACTTCCTTACTTCCTTCTCAATGGATGGGAGTAAAAGGGGATTGATCTGTTTGAGTTTCTGCTTACAAGGCTTCATTCCATTCTTTAAGGGAATAGTATTTAAATCATCATATGACCAAGAAAATACATCTTTATAGGTTTTAAAGAGATTTAAGTACCTTTGTTTATATTTATGGGGGGTCCCTTTTGAAAACTTGATCATCCTGGGTTCATTCTCCAAACTAATGTTGCAATCCTCCACCTGTTCATTGACTCCCCATTCAGTAGGTTTTGAGGCGACATCGTTGGATTTGAATCATCTCTCCAAAGTAACTAGGTCACAGGGAATAGTATTTCCCTTTAGCTACAAAACTCTATGCCCTATGATAGTTTCCTCCCAAGCAGTTGGTTGTTCCTCTGCCACTTTTTCTTCTTCTTGTTCGATCACAAAATTTGAGAATTCCCGAATGACTTCCATAAAGCACCTAATTTGTTCATCATCTTTGAACACCTACCAGTGTCTCACATTATCAAGCACTAAGGGTTTGTACCTAACTTCAACTTCATATTTGAGAAATGGATTTTGTGGTGGCTTTGAATTAATGGAAGCTATAGCCAAGGAATCTGTCATTCGATATCCTTCCCTCAGTAAGAATTGGACATTGAAAGCCAGGAAGAAGTTGTCTATTAAATCCCAAACCTCATTTCTATAAGCCCTTAACCTCGGGTACTTAGTTTGACATTGGTTCTTGATTTGCTTTACCACTAGTTCCTAGTCTCCAAACATAGTTAGGTATTCAATGTTCAAATTCCTCACTACTTACAGGCCTAGTAGTAATGCCTTATACTCTCCCACATTATTTTTTGCTTCAAATTCTAATTTGAACAAGAGAGGGACCAAGCTACCCTCTGGGGATATCAATAACACCCCTGCTCCATTACCTTCCTTGGAATTAGCACCATCCAAATACAACTTTCAGACTTTGCTAGAATCTCTGAGCTGCTGATCTAATTTGGTTTCTAGTTGTACCTTTGTTTCTTCTAAAATAAAATCATCTTTTTATATCAGTAAGCAGGAGAGATCCCTTTCTTTCCCATACACAAGACTATTTTTTGGGAAATTAGTTTTTGTAATTGTTTTAATGAACCTTGATTCCATATATAGTCACATTTCTTCTCCACTAAAGATAGGGATGGTAGCATAGGTAAGATCTAGGTTGATGCAACCTCCAATCTTTGATCCCCAAGATCTAGACAAAAGCATACCAAACCTTACAAGGATATCAACTACTACAATGTCCATTACTACACTTTTTACTGGGATCTGGGCCAAATTTACCACAAATTCATTTATCATTCACAAGCACTTTACCCTCTTAGAGTCAAAAGAGTAGAGATATTTGAATCCTAATGTCGAAAAAAGCGTGCTCACATCGACATAGTAGTGCACATAGTTGATCGCCCACCCTTTTTTAGGAGGTACGAACTTAATTCACAAATATGAAATCACAGTAAGTATTCAAGAAGCTCAAATAAAACAAGTGAAAATTAATCACCCACCCTTCAACTTTACATGTCTCAAGATTTAATAAGCCAAAAGAGCTAATTATTAATTGATTAATATGTAATGTTGTATAGTGGAAGGTATGTGAAAATGTATGTTGAGATATGAAACATTGTGGAACAATGTTTTTGTTCCCTTCTCTACACAATTGTTCTTCTGCAAAAAAAAGACACTTCACTTAATATAGCATAATAAGAATTTTATTCACAAATGCATGCAGATATATAGAAATTTGTGAATGAAAACACCATTGTTCCTCCCTTGCTAAACACTGATTTCATGTTCATGTAGGGGGTTAGTTTCCATCCTTTAGGGATTGTGTATAGTCTTGCAAAACTCTTGTTCAAAAATAGTTTGCAGTCTCAACATCTCCTAAACACTTTTCTATGAGTACTTCATCCAAAAATCTTGCCACTCTATAGCTTGCCCCATCTCCTTCAAACTTTCTATATCCACTTGCTCTACATATATAAAGTAAAATAGGGAAGTAATTAAAGTTAATAAATTGCATATTCTCACATATTCTCGTACAACTCCTTTCCAAGTGCGAACATGCTTCTTTGCACTTCGTTACCTCCATACATACCCCCTCTTCCACCTATCTTTCATTTTGCATAGATTCACAACTCTTCTGCACAACTAAATATGTAAAAGTTTAAGATGAAAAAAAAAAAAATAATGAGAGGAAAACGCACTAGTGCTACCAGTCATATTGTCAAGGTTAATGTGAGTGTGCACTCACCAATGAAATGCCCATCCTCCCCACTCTCCCTCTCCATTATTTACGTAAAGGACTTTCTTAGAGCACTATGTAAATGTCAGTGTCAAAGAACTCACCAATGGAATGGCCATTGAAAAATTTAGGCTTTTTTTGTTTAAAATGATTTGTCACACCATTGACAAAATTAGTCTCTTTTTGTTTAAAATGATTTGTTAGTCACCAACAAATATAAACAATAAATGCCTTCCACAAATACCGAAATTAAAAAATTAGTCTTTTTTTGTTTAAAATGATTTGTCAAGCACTTACAAATAGCGAAATTAAAATACCCCCCACCAAAAGAATTATGTCATATCAAGGCTGGCATAACAAATATAAAATTAGAAATAAGAAAACCTTAAACTAGCAATTGCACCAAATATTGCAAAGCAGGAAACGCTGTAAGGAAGACCATAGATCAAGAGCATATATGAAGACAAATATGATATATTATGTGTTCTAAATGTAAATGTAACCAGTGCGAGTGAAAGAGAAATTGTTGATATGAATATATATAACAAGTTTCTAAGATAAAGATTTAAGAGTATTGTGAATCTTGCAGTCAATGTTCTACGCAACTAAAAATTTGCATCAAATAATTTTTTATGCAATATGGGCGAAAGGTGCTAGTTGTAGCTTTACGTTCTACAATTTGGACTCCCATGTCCAATTGCTACATTATAATAACAATGAAACAATTGAATGAAACATAAGATGTTAGAATCTTTTGGCAGCAAAATATGTCCTTTTATTAGAAATCGAACAAGATGGATTAAGGCTACAAAAATGTTCTATCAAATTAAATAACAGTTAACATGTGATAAGGTCGATATAACAACATGAATTGAAGATATTGTACTCCATTAGGTCTTACATGTGAATGTGGCATCTAGGTAAGCATAGCTCTATGTAGAGCAAACATATTTATCACCTAAGCCATGTTATTCATTCAATGTGGACACATCCTCCCTCTGTAGCCTTGGTGCCTTTTGTTGGAATCATGATTGTAACGATTGAAGATAGTGTACTCCATTAGGTCTCACATGTGAATGTGGCATCTAAGTAGGCATTGCTTTGTATAGAGAAAACATATTTATGATCTAAGCCATGTTATTCCTTCAATATGGACACATCCTTTATAGCCTTGGTGCCTTTTGTTGGAATCACAGTTGTCATTATAGCAAAACCCATAGGCGTTAGTATTACCAAAAACTCCCTACATCGCGAGTCGAGAGTGATTTGAAATTGAGAACTTTGGCTCTGATACCACTTATTGGAATCAAGATTGACTTTACACCAAAACCTGCAGGTGTTAGTAAACTGATGCATCATTAGATTTAACTGATTTATGAGAGGCTGTTAAGCCATGTCATGAAACTCATGGGGAGCACTGAATTATCTAATGTATGTTAGCTCTGCTACATGCTTCAATATTGGATGATCAAACAACAGGCCTGGCTGTGTTGTTTGTGCTCACAAAGGGTTCATATTTGTCATCTTACTCTTGCCACTTCACTCCATTTGTACCCCCACAACCTTTGTACTTTTCCCATTTTTTTCCTAATTCTGCATAAACTCGTATTCTATTAAGCTCGTTGGGCGCTGAGTTTAAACGCTATCTAACTGTGATAACATAACCGCACACATAATCCATGAGCCTTTTCCGGTCACATCAATCAAAAACACGTGCGTCATTTTTTCAGTCGTCTGATCACCCATCTCCCGATCCAATGGTAATCGCTCATCCTGCTGCTGAAACATGCATGTGCAATAACCTGCGGGGAAAGCGGTTTGCTACCTGTCATGTTTACCACGTGTCTTCTCTCCATTGCGTCGCTTCCCCGCCTTTTTATACCACTCACCTTCGATAAGCGATGCGGGGAAACCACTTACCTCCTCCGTACCTGACTCCCACCTGTTAATTTCCCCGTAGCTTCCGCACCTCCACTGTCTGATCGTCCATCTTATGATTCGATGACCCATGTTTCTCTGTTCACATATATCCTGATAGCCTCTGTAAACTAATCTTCGATGTCCATCTCTGTGATCCAACGACCAATTCCCACTTTGCATCCTTCCCGACTATTCACGTCCACAACCATGCTGCACTTCCGAAGGAAAAAGGCGTTCACCTACCAGTACCTTGTGCAGTTATTCTTCAACAACCAAATTCAAGAGCATTATGGTCGAAGGACGAGAAGGACATGCCTCAAGCAGTTGAGTTCATTTATCAGTTATGGAACTTCGTCCGAAGGACACTCCACATGTTCAAGAAGTACAACAGAGCATGCAGAAGATCAATTTTGTTCATTAAAGCATCAGATTGTAGAAGAGATCTTTATCAGATAATTAATGTGGTTGGTGGTCCATTATGACCCCTCCATGTATAAGATAACAGATATTTTTGTAACCAACTTCTATATATATATCCAGGACTTAGAATGATAAGGTTGATGAATGTTATTTTGCTGTAAACTTCAACTTCTGGAGACTGTAACTACTGTCACACCTGCAGCGTCTGGTCTTCATTTTCAGCTAATGCAAGCTTCGTTTGCTGTTAATTGCTCACTTTCCACTTCTTCTTTGTTCTAGGTTGTGCCTGTTATGCATTTATTCATGTGTTGTTGATGTTTAGAATTAGAGGGGCTGTCATCCCACCTCTGTGTTAGAATTTAACATGTATCATTGAATTTGTATGCGGGTTTTTGTTGTTTTAATGCCAGAGAGATGTCATCCTATATGTGCATTAAGAAATAGATTTACAGATCTCCTAACTGGTTGCAGCTGGCCATCACAAGGTCCTGTGCATTTGCTGGTGTGATCAGTATTCTTCATCATCACATTTTCTTTAAAATTGTGAGTAATTGGTGGTTTAAAGCCTTGTAGTTTGGGGTTGTTCACCCATGTCTGGGGTTAAGCATAGTAGAAGTGGTTATCTGGCTTGAATATGCAAGATTTATTTCATTCATCCACCATATTTCCAATATTTGTGTTGAGTTTGTAATGTTCCCAAGCATCTCTAAGATACAACCTAGGAGAGTTTCTTGGGGTGATAACAATGTCAAACACCTTTTTCCCAATGAAATGATTTAGGCACTGTTGTGTAGTTCCTAATGTTATGATGACAATATCACTCTGTTGCTTGCTTTGCAACACCTACTAGCTTCAACCAAAACCTTAAGCTAGGGTAGAGGAAGCAAAAGTAGAAGAAGACGTGCCTTGGCATGCAACAATTACTAGTTTTGACCTAAACTTGAAGCTAGGGTTGAGGGAGAACAAACAAGAGACGAAGAAGAAGAAGAAGCAGCCATCATAGAATATTGTGAAAGCCCATGAGAATTCAAGAATGACTGTGAAGTGAAAATAGACTTATGGAACAGACAAGGGATGAGACAATGGTTTCTTTGACTTGCCCTCTCTTGAGGATATCCTTGCAGTGAGAAGGCATGATTATATCATAGAGTACTATGAAAGCCCATGAGAGTTCAAGAATGATTGTGACATGGAAATAGACTTATGGAACAGGCAAGGGATGAGACAATGGTTTCTTTGACTTGTCTTCTCTTAAGGATATCACTACAGTGAGAAGGCATGATTATGGATGAGACAATGGTTTCTTTGACCTGCCCTTTCTTGAGGATATCCCCACAGTGAGAAGGCATGATTATGGGCCTACAATTGGCCATGGATGAGACAATGGTTTCTTTGACTTCCCTTCTCTTGAGAATATCCTTGCAATGAGAAGGCATGATTATACGCTTACAATTGGCCATGGATGAGACAATGGTTTCTTTGATTTGCCTTCTCTTGAGGATATCCATGCAGTAAGAAGGCATGATTATGCACCTATAGTTGGCTTGGGATATCATGCTAAATATGCTATGAAATCGGTCAAATAGACCAATTTACACAAACTCAATGGAAAATATTAGCAAATTGTAAATATACACAAACTCCAAGAAAATATGTGTGAGTAAGTCCAAATGATGCACTTTATATGACACCTATAAAAAATTAACATTATTAAATATATAAAATAAAAAATATTCAAATAACTTTTTAAGTCATTACTTATTAATATATGTCAAACCTATAGTTTATATAATACACTAATTTGTTTTTAAAAATATTAAAAATTATTTAAAATAATTTTAAAAAACTTAACCAACCAAAAATTTATAAAAAGTAATTGAAGTTATTTTAAAGTTTTTTAAAATTATAAATAGTTAACATTATTAAAATATAAAATAAAAAATATTCAAAATAATTTTAAATCATACTTATTATTTAAGTGGACTATTTAAAAATAATGAAAAATTAGTGAGTTAGGACTATCTCTCATGGAGATGGTTATATATGAATGACTTTGAAAATGATCATAGATAAATGATTTACTTAACGTTGAATCCCAAAAAATAATATCTAATATAATGCAATGCAAAAACCTCATACTTAATATGTCAACTATTTAATTTATATAATTACACTAATTTATTTAAAAAATATTATATAAATTATTTAAAATAATTTTAAAAACTTAACCAACTATAAATTTATAAAAACTATTCGTTATTTTAAAGTTTTTTAAACTTAAGCAACCAAAAATTTATAAAAAGTAATTCGTTATTTTAAAGTTTTTTAAAATTATAAATTGTTGAATATACCCAAATTTTTGGTTAACGCTCTGGCAAGAGCTTACCCGGCCACTCAACAATAAATTAATATTGCTTACCCAACCATCAACAATAAATTAATATTGTGATGTTAATTTCTATGTTGATTAACTCTGTTAGAATGTTATTGCTTCAACTCTAAATGAATATTATGACAATGGTTTTGCTATAAATTAATATTATGATGTTAATTGTTGCGGTATAAATTAATAATATGATGTTAATGTTTCAATATAAACAAGAGGGGCTGCCAAGCAGCAAGTCCCTGCCAATGCAAAAAGTTGCAAAAAGTCTTGCAGAAATAAAGGGAACGGTTTAGCTTCATCTGCCCGAGTATCATTCATTCTGACATCTCCAACAACTTCTTAAGCAATGATACCAGCGGACATCTCCAGCGACTTCTTGAGCAATGATACCAGCTGCTGCTACGAAAGAATCAGTGAGAGTGGATTTTCCTGCCACACAAAAAAGCACCAACGGGAGCTCATTCAGGGTTCCTACCATTGGATGGCTTGGCCACGATGGAAAATGGAGGATTGTGGTTGGAAATAAGAGGAATCACAGAGGGGTGGCTTTGTTATACAAAATCAAGGACTTCGTCCACTGGGTGAAGACCAAGCATCCTCTGCATTCGTCGAAATTGATCAGAATGTGGGAATGTCCTGACTTTTACCCTGTTCCTCTTTCTGGGAAGGAAGGGCTAGACACGTCAGCAGTGGGCTCCTCTCTTAAACACATTTTGAAGGTGATTCCTCCAAGCAAGAGGTCAACGAAAGGCCCCACCATCCTTCAGTTTTTCATTGATAGTGGTATCAACAATTCGATTATGACTATAATTGAGGGAAGCAATAGTCAACGTTAATCTAAATCATGTGATGACAAAGCATTAAGTTCCTTCAATACATAAAATTTACAACATTATTGTATGCTTAAGGTGCATGGGAAATTTCATCGCATAAATCCCCTCTATGGTATACACCAAGTTAATTTGTAGAGCTCTCAAAGGGCTGGATCGCAACGAAATATGAGTAGGGTGGGAAATTAAGGGATGCGGTTGTAGTGGGCCTAGTTTATATAATGTAAGTTGGGATCGTTCTTGGATTTAACGCATCCTAAGCCCAATTATGCATCCCTTTCCACTAAGCGCAAATCGAAACCTCTCAAAAATGTGACTTTCCTTGCTTTTGAAACTGTGACTTGCTCTACATGTTCAGAAAATGTGACATGTATGCTTAATAAAGCTCTCATACTATTTTGAATCTAGTATTGACGTGTCTATGAAATTGAAGAAGACTAGCAGGTTGTAACCATAAAAGGCCACTCCAATGAAGTCCGATAAGGGAAAAGTTGACCCGAGCAATACTAGCAGTGATGATGAAAATGGATTGAAATATGACTATGGAAAATTCTATGCTTCAAAGACATTTTTTGATCAATATAAGAATAGACGACTTTTGTGGGGCTGGATCAATGAATCTGACAGTGTCGTCGATGACGTCAGGAAAGGTTGGTCTGGTCTTCAAGTAAAGGCCATATAATATTACACCTTGCAAATTAGTAAGATGGTTGAATTTTTTTTTTTTTGAAAGGGCATAAGTTAAAATGAAAGGGCATAAGTTTACTCATAAACATTTAACAAACACCATTACATTGCATGCAAGCCACGTGCTTGTGTGTTCCATCACTAGACACTTTAGACTCGCCATTACATATGTTGGCTAACGCAGGCGTCAATGCTCTGAGGCAGTTTTCGATATCGAGAGCGAGGTCCAGATTCTGAGCTTCGTAAGCAAGCTCTTGCATTGATGTCAAAGTGCTACTTTCCTGTTGCAATGGAGACGTTGTATAAACAACTGAAAGTTTTGGATGAAGTTCAAGAACAGGTAAGTGTTTGAGCTCGGGTTAAGCTCATTGTAGATACCTGCTGGAGAACTCTGAATGTGTAATGATTCCGAAGGAGGACATGATCCAGAAAATACCTACATTGATGTCGAAGTGCTGCTTTCCTGCTGCAATGGAGACCCTGTATAAACAACTGAAAGTTTCGGATGAAGTTCGAGAATAGGTAAGTGTTTGAGCTCGGATTAGGCTCATTGCAGATACCTGCTGGAGAACCAGTTTGCATTTCATTATAGGCGCAAGTTTCTCCTAGCAAGTGGTATCATTTTGTACCCTGTGTAGATCCTGAGATAAGTTGGCAAAGCTGGATGTTTATAGTATCTGCATGTCAAACATTTTCCCTTTCATGTAGTACAATACTCTGGAATGTTACTTGATTCAAGGGCTTTTTAGTTAACGATATTCATTGAATAGATTCTGTGAATTGATTTGTTTTAAGGTTTTTTTGCCCATCATTTGAAGAGCACATTCATAAGAAAATTTATATTGCTCTGGATTTTGTGTTACAGTTGATTTTGATTCATTAATAGAACATTTGATTATGACTGAAGGCTGCATATTATGCCTATGAAGTTTTGAATCAGGGTTGGGCACAGATTTGATTTTATAACTTTAAGTTTGAATATAAGTTTAAGATTATAGCAGGTCTGTACATGGTTTAACATTTAACTAGAAGTGTACTCTCCCCTTGATAATGCTGTTCGGGATTTGTCCTCTAAACAATCCCTAATCGGATCCTCTGTTGGCTTGGCGCTCTCCCGATCCCTAATCAGATCCTCTATTGCCTTGGTGCTCTCCCGGACTCCACAAACATACCATAGATTGGTGATCTCCAAGGGAATTTGAATGACTAACAGGGCAATACTCTATTCTGAGCCTGTGGACGATACTCTGTTTTTTCAGGCTACTTGCAATTTTCTTAACAAGTAGAGAGTACTCTGTTCTGAGCCAAAAGGCAGAGAATACTCTGTTCTGAGCCAAAAGGCAGAAAATACTCTGTTCGGAGCCATAAATGACGACATTTGTTTTCCCAGATCAGGCGCATCACACTCGGCCATGCCCATCCTTCAAGTCTCGAAGCCCATCCTTCAAGAGCAGGGACACTACATCTCATAGGATTTATGATCCATAATCACTTCACAAGGGCTATCTACTGCTCGATGGAGATTATAGTTACATAAAATCTGGTTGGTTCAAACTGTTCTAAGTACCACACAGGGAAGCACTTTAAAGCGATAATAACTCAAATATTGTTTGTAAGCCTCAAAAGATAAATCTGGAACCATAGACACGAGTATGGTCGCAATGCTGAAGGACAAACTGAGGGGTTATGCTGAGTCTTCTATTGCTCATGTTTGTGCATTTCATGGCCAACCTGAATACATGCGGGTATAAATTTTTAATTGGATATTAAAAATACATAATTACTTATATTAATATATTCTTACAATACACAACAGTTTATTCTTACACTACACAACACTTTTTATTCAGATATGGTTTTTGTATGATAGGCGCCTGATTCAAAGTGAGTGCATTTCAACAGGTGGCATGGCATGAAGGTCAAATGATCAACAGGTAATTCGAGTGATCGGTCGAGTTTAAGATCGAGTCATCTGCAGTCGAGTGAATCAAACCCTCTGCTCCCTCCTGGTTCCAGCATAAAGGTAAAGTCATCTAACAAGTCGAGTGCTCTCTATCTCTATCTCCAAAAGTCGAAGAGTGTATCTTTATTTGGGCTGAATGACATCAATTAACTTTTACATAACAGGAGCTCTTGTTTGCAAGGGTTGATCCTAATTGTACAGAGAATATGTTTGCTTTATTTATGCATTTCACTGTACAAGTTCTGGTTAACAAACGATCCTATTGTACAGAGAATATGTTTGTTGGGCTGATCCTATTGTACAGAGAATATGTTTGCTTTATTTCTGCATTTAACTTAATTACATGTGCTATATTTCATTTAACTTGAATTACATAAATATCTATTGTTAGCATTCAGAGTTCAAAGTCAGTTTCCCACTGAATTTCATTAATGCTACTTACAGAATCTGAATTTCATTGATGCTACTTACAATTTCTGTAGTCAAAGTTGCCTGGTTCTTCTTCCATCTCTAGACGATGAAGGCAGGCTGGACTGGGATTCCTATCAAAGTTTCCTACGGGAACCGAGCAGCTTCTTCCATTGTGGCATAGCCGAGATAGTCTTAGAGAAGGCTTACAAGAGGGAAGTCTCAGAGATGGCTTATAAGAGGGAAGAGATCCTAAATAGACAACGATCCCAGCACCCCCGTATGGGAATCTTCATGCAAGGCCTTCTCTCGCCATGCCCATGAGCGCTCCTCTCGCCACACTCAACTTCATGCAAGCCACCTGTCTTTCCATCTTCATGCATCTTCCTGCAACAACCAAAGTTTATAAACATTAAAAGTTACTGAATTAACGCTAACATTAATTCAATTGTTAGTTTATGGGAACTAAACGGAAATAAACTAATGAATATAACCTATGTTTTTGCCTCCCCGCCTCGGGAAGAGGCCAAATAAGAAGGTGGAAGAGGTTGCAGTGTAAAATATTATGAGCTTGATTACAAACTTTGGTTATTGCGTATTGTTAAGCAGCTGAACTAATGCTTATGCGTGTCATTCCGATTACTATAGTCCCTGGCCATTGCCAGATGGAAGGGACTGTTGAGCTAATTTATGTAACTAAATTAACGCAAGTATTTATTATCAATCCGGGTTTGTAAAACTTGGAGGCAAATCCACTATTTGTGAAGATCAAGTATAACCAAACTTTGAAAGATAAATGATTAAAAGCTAAAGAAAATATATCTAATAACTCTAATTCAATCAGCTCAAAAGAGAAAACATTGAAAGGGTTCTTGAACTCAAGAAGTCCACTTTCACCTCAGTTATTACTTAATGAATTAGAGATTATAACACAAAAAAAAACTCAAGATGCATAAATCATACATGAAAGAGGCTCTTAACTTAAGAGACACTTAAATTTTTCCATCATAACTCATTCATCTCAAGATATAAATCTAAATGGAAACAAACTATTTGCATGTAAACAAAGAGACTAGTTCTGCCTCACCATTTCATAGAGGGAATGCCCAACTTGAACACTTGTTTTCCAACTCAATTAGATGATGAATAAACCATTAACAAATGAAATCAATCACTATGAATAACCATAAGACAATCTGAAATAAGACTTTGGAAAACTAAAGCTACCATCAACCAGATTTGCAATAAAATAAAACTAGTTTAACTTGGAAGTGTACTTAGCTTGGAGTGGGGGCCCTCCACCCTTGCCTTGCACACTTATGAAGATGATATCAGAAGCTTTATATCAGCCAAACATCCATGTATTGATCAGCAAAATGAGAGTAACACAAGTCTCCAACTTAAGTCTTCAAACCAAAAATATTACAACATAAAAGTATCATATGTCAAGTGTGTTGAGCCATCAAAGTGTGGCTCTTAAATAAGGAGTTCATGAAACCAACTGATCTAAAATCACTCTAACAAAAATATCTACTCTAATCCACCTATCCAAGTCGAATCCACCTCCCTCATCCCAAGAAATATGACTAATATCATGGAATCCCAAAACTGCCCTATTTAGATGGGATTTCTGGATGACTAGTCATGATTAACTAGCTCCAAATAGGCATAATAAAGCTCGTTCTGTTGGACCCAAGCATAGGTGGCTTGGTCCTAGTTCCCAAGCTTTCCACTCATGCATCCCATTCGTGCTGAAGTGGCCTGCATCCATATCAACCATGAAGTGATTACGGGAATTTCTGAAATTGCCAAAATTGCACTTAAAATCAAACTTTTATAAAAACTTTAGAAATTGACAAAATAAAGCTAAATACCTGATTAGACATCAAATATTCACTAAAATGGAATGGATGGAGTGAAAATAAGGGATAAATGGATGGTTAGGTAAGTTTCTCAAAGCAAAATAAGATCAAAATTGAGGCCCAACATCTCTCCCATGCTTATGATCAAGCATGTCCCCATGCTTGCTTGCTTCTCTTGGACCTTCTGCCTTCTGAAGTGGATGCTGTACCTGTAGCTGGTTCCCTGTTCAAACAATCAAATTCTGATTCCTGCTTTACCTTTAACATTGCTGCTTCAACCTTTTGTTTTTCATATTTAGCTTGCCACCATTGGAATGCCTGTTTGGAAAGCAATTCATTTCTCCTTTTCAACCTGCTTATTTCTTCTTGTAATTTTTCATTTGTTTTCATTAGCTTTGCATTGTCCTTTTTTTGTGCCTTATTCTCTGATTTTAATTGCTTTTCCACAATTTTGCTTATTTCTATCTGATCAGTTAAGTCTTGGATTTTGGCCAAATTAATTTCTTTTTCAAAATCCTGGGTGGTTTTCATTAATGATTCTCCTGCATCATTATCATATATGGAATCTCTTTCAAGGGGTTCTTGTGCTATATCCTGTTCTTCTGGTTTTCTAGGAGAATAAGCCTCTACTTTTTTAACCTCTGCTGTCTTTCCTCTGCACAAACTCTGTTTCAATTCCTTGTTTAAGGCAAACAACACTTGAATATCTTCTATCAATACACTGTTCTCTGTTTGTTTTTGAAAATTAAATACACATGCAGCAATAACCATGTTTTCTTGACTCAAATTAACATGTGTTACTGCGTATTTAAACAAAAACTAAAAAAAAAAAATTTGGCTCTCGGCCTCTCAACAGATCTTCAAAAACATTCTCTGCCTATTCTCAAAGGGAAAAAAAATGACTGTGTAATGCACAAATTGCTTTCGGCCTCTCAAGAAATTCTCAACAAAATTTGACTGTATAATGTGCAAATTACTCTCGGCCTCTCAAGAAATTCTCAACACATTCTCGGCCTCATCCTTCTCATCATTTTTTTTATAAAAATATCATTGTATAATGCACAGAGAGTTATAAGCCTAGAGGACTAATCACATGCGCTCGGCCTCATCATATTCACTGCTTATAACAAATGTCAAACAATTTTTTTTTTTAAACTCAGACTATAAAACTCTCGGCCTCAAGACACAACAATGCAAATTTTGGCATTCAACTCAGTTCTGCAGTCAATATAGCATATATGCAGGCAATCCCACGCATTTCAATGGCACAAATATATTAAAATTTTAATACATAGGCGCACAATGAAGCATGAATACATTTGACTTGTTTTGAATATGCACCCTACAACATTCTTATATTTTTATTTGACAATCCTCTCGGCATATACCAATGCGCACTCGGTTTACAGCCCATACACATATAACAACACTTCAACAATCTGATTTAATGCATTTCACAACACATATGACAACACTCGGCAATTTAATGTGTCCTCTGTTCTGAGCAAACATGTATCCATATGCATATAACAAACATTCCATGATTTATGCGTTCCTCTGTTGGCAGCCAATGACAATTGCGCACAGCAAAATCGTATTAATCATGCATATGACAGAGACTTAGCTTGCGACAAACAAATGAAGGTTAAATGCAACAATGGTTTAACAAGCAGCGTTCATACATATAACAACCCCTCACGCTCAGCATTCAAACTAACTCTCCGTGTTTGATGCATTAGGTTCCACTTTTAACTCAAACTCCTCTTATCGTGTTGTGCATGCAACATATAACTTTAAATGCTGGGCGATTGACCATTGTTTCTACACCATAATCTACGCATAAATATCTGTTCAATCTATCCATACGTGCTGCAGACTTGGAGTTATCCCGGTTTTAGTGTTACCTGACTGTCACTGGCCGCGTGGGATGCAAACAAACACTTCAAATCCCTCCTTCCTCGGTCAGTCGAACTGGTGTCAAAGCAACGAATCTTGTGAGTTAATGGCGAACTCATTCCCATCTACAGTTGCCGAGCGAAATAAACTCGAGTTCTTACCTTGTTTGCTTGCAAAACTCGGCTTCTTCTACTCATACGACTCAGATTTTGCCTTTAAAATCTCCCTCAACACACTCCTTTCTCCTTTTGCTATGTTTCGGCTTCAAACTCGACTTTCTGAGCTCTGGCAATGAGGAATGGTGGTTTGAACAGCGCAGGGAAGGTTTCTTATGACCGTTTCCTCACAGTACCCTGCGTTTCATTCATTGGTATACGTGGTTACATGGCCGTCCTCATTGACTATGGCCACCATCGTGCCCTTCATTGCAATGATATTTGATTATTATCATTTCATTACCTGGCCGCAGCACTGCTGTTTGATTATTGTCATATGGCTTGTGCATAACTGTGCCGAAAACTATTCCATACGATTTACGCCCAAAGCTTATGGTTTAACTTTATAACCTTTGCACTCTTAAATGTTATATCATAGTTATATCCATAACTTTGTTTAAATATCATCCTTTCTCACCATCGTATTTGAATGCTTACGGTTTGGTGCTTTTGAAATATATATGCCATACCATGTTTAAATATATATGCCATAACTTGAAATATATATGCTTTTGAAATATATATGCCATACCATAGTTTCTCTCACCATCGTATTTGAATGCCTATGGCCTCCACATGTATCATTCCATTGCCCTTTATAACTATGTTATATGCATGGCCTCCACATGTATCATTCCATTGCCCTTTATAACTATGTTATATGCGCTTTTTGATTTGTGTATATAAGCATTTCCATATGGCTAAAGTATTTTTGGAAAATAACTTTAGCGTTCATATATAAAATTTATAAGCATTTCCATAAACTTATGTTTAATGCTTTTTTACTTATATAACACATACTTACGGCCTCCACTAACTTATGCTTAATGCTCTTCTTTTTTCCTTTTGACTTATATAGCGCATACCTTTTATAACATAGCTTTATAATTTTAAAATGACCATTGGGGTCATATTTAAAATTATAATCATTCTAATGCTCTGAGTTCATGTGCAGGTGAAAAGAGTTGTCCTAGCTTGATCCTTTTGCGTTTAAGGAAAATACCTAGGGTTATAAAAAGATGTATAGGAAATATATGTGAATGAAATGGAATATGAATAGGGAATGTGGGGTATATTTTGGGAATGAATATTAATGAATATTTGCAGATACTAACTTCAATTAGATCAAAACTAAAAGTTTCTAAAAAAAATTTGAATTTCAAGCAAAAAATATCTATGAATATACTCCCTTGAATGCTATTTGTACAGGTGGAATGTTGAATGCTGTTTGTACAGGTGGAATGTTGAATGCTGTGGATAGATGAAAAGTAGACTTTTATTACTGCTCCTTGTTCACTATACTCCATTTCTTGAATTGTTCAGGTCCCTTTGAATAATGTTTTCCTTTCAGGTCCCTCTGCAATGCTTCTGGAATGATTTGATCTGCTGCAACTAGTTTGCTTCAGGTCCCACTGTAATAATGTTTCAGCTCAGGTCCCTTCAGGTTCTGCTGCAACAAATTTGCTTCAGGTCCAAAGTGGACAACACAATCCCTTAGCTATGGCAGCTAAAAGCTTGCTACAAGACTCTCCCTTGCTGAATGTTTGACTTGTCCTCAAGTCAATTGTGGAAAGGTCCTGCATTGAAATTGTGTGAGAATAGTAAAACAAGAATATAGAATTCATAGAGTCCAGGTTTCCCTGGTTTTCCCCTATGAATTCAAGTTTGCATGGTGCCAGTTGCCTGGTTTTCACCAACAAACCAATTATTTTTTATGTTGGTTTTTTTTTTCATATATGTTTTTCTCCCTTTTTTTATGTTTTTTTTTTTTTTTTTTTTATTTTTTTTTTTTTTTTTTCCGAACTGGAAGATGGCAGAGCCATAATTTCCAGCCCTGATTCTTCTACGAGTTGTTTCATGAATGTCTCTTTACTAATAGGCTGATGATAAACTTTCAGCCTATGACCATTTACAACAAATGAGGTGGGGTGTAATGGAGTTGGGAAGTATGAAAAGCTTATGGAAATAAGTTATGTTGAAGTCATGATGTAGTAGTAAGGTTGGACTTCAACATGCTTGGTCATGGAGCTTAACATACAATATGGATGATGAACAAATCATGAACAATATGAATTCAATATGAAAGGCTTCTTTGGAGATTGATGTGACTTGGCATGGTACTAAACTTGACTGCTTCTTCTAATGATTGTCTTCATGTCTTTTTGCTTTGATCTCGATCATGTTGTAGGGTTTGTTGATGTTGTTGGTCAACATTGAAGAGCAAGCTTCAAGAGTTTGAGTTTCATTGAATGAACTCAACATCATGTGAATTTTCACTTTGCTTTGACTTGAACATTTGTATTCATATTCTGGAATATGAATTTGACTTTGAAAATTACTTCATCCATGGAGTTCACTCCTTCATTCTTCCTATGACCTGCAAAAACATAGCACTTGCCTGCAATTCAACATTAGATGATGGAGGAAGAGAGGTGTACAGTCTCTCTTCTTCCAATAAACATGTAAATCATTACAAGAATTGCTTAGAAAACAAGTCCAAATATGATAGACAAACATAATGCATTTATTTACCCCTTTGAGGAATGGTGGCCATCCTATACCTCCTAGTGGTATTGTGTTTACAAAATATTCGTTTGATATCCGATTAGAGTGATTCCAAAGCCAAGTTGAAGTGAATTCATACGGCTACTTCCAGTATAAACAGGTTTTCAAAATTTTTTAAAATGATATGGTAAATATTATAAGGAGTGCCATGTTTGATAGAGCTGCTTGTTAATTTTTAACTAGACCAACAGTCACTATTTGAAGCGTAACTTCTTCGATAAAGATCAGATCAATGTGATTCAACTTGGAGATTAAATTAGATTCATTTTTGTATTTCCAATAGAAACAGGTTTTAAAAATTCTTAGGCTTGATATCACAAAATTGGTGATGAACAGGCCTAGGAGGCAGAGTTTTACTATACTGTTTTGAAGACATGTAGTCACTAAATGTGGCATATCGTATTCGTTTGACCTCCAAATGGGATGATTCAAATTGTGTCTTAAACTAGACTTGAAGATATATCTCCCATATAAACATGTTTTGAAAATAATATGATTTGGTATGTCAAATATGCCAATGAACAGTCAAGACCTAGAATTGTCATCATGCAGATTTTTTGACAGACAGTTAGTATTTCAAGAATAACTTTTTCATATGATGCCTGATTGAAGTGATTCAAATTGATTTTGAAACTAGATTCAAAGGGCTATCTTCGCTATGAATTTTAGATAAAAAATGTTTCCATTAGACACTTCAAATATAGGCTGTACTAACTCTGTTTTCAATATTTCACTTGAGACCTAGTTTTGATTTTGATCACATTTTTATTTGTGATATGAATTGAGAACTTCAAAATGGATTTCAAAACTAGATTTCAAGAGATATGTAAATAAACCACGATTTCAAAATTATCCTATATGGTTACCCAAAATAGGCTTGGTCTTACTGCATTTTGCCATGTAGTCCTTTCAAATGAATATTGAACAATGATTTGAAGAAATTGTTTGAAACAAATTTATTATGGAAGTCTTATTGCGAATTCATTCTACTTGTTTATTTATTCTATTCTATCCTATTCTATTTTAGAAAAACAATTCATTCTCTCAAGTATAAGAGAATTTCCAGTGCATCCATTTTCGTAACAAGATCATAAGTAAACTCATATCCAAATTTGAAAAATATACTTCAATGAAATTTTGGACATGAAAATTTATTTGATCATAAAGATTTGATGAGAAAGAATGTTCAAGAATGGAGTAGTGTTTTAGCCTATTCTTTAACATCATCTTTTAGATCTTGTTGTTGAAAATGGATTTTTTTTTTTTTTTTTTTTGATTTTATGTTTTTGTTGGGGGGTTTTTGATAAATCTACCTTGAGGATCTCTAACTCTAGGCATAAAGAAACATAATTAAAGGAATGAAATGTAACTAATGTTTTTGTGTATTTTGGATTTTATCTCTCTATTGACTATGCCGATATTTGCCTCCCCTGCAACGGCGCCAAAATGTTGAGCTAATTTATTGACTAAATTAACACAAGTATTTAATTATCAATCCGGGTTTGTAAAACTTGGAGGCAAATCCGATGTATATGGACATCAGGTATAATCAAGTTTAGAAGATAAAATCTGAAAACTAAAGAAGTGCATATTACAAATATAGCCTACACTAATAATTTCAATTCACCTTGCAATGAAGGAAAGCTGAAATGGCTCTTAACTTAAGAGGTCCAATTCTTTCTCAATTATTATTTGATGAATAGAAATTAGAAACCATGAGCTCTCAATAGCTTAAGATGGACAAATCATCAACGAAGGGAGGCTCTTAGCTTAAGAGACCTTTGGTATTTCCCATCATAATTCATTCACCATAATGCTATCAATTGAAGATGAAAATTCATAAGAAAAACTGCTTGCATGTAATCAAGGAAAAAACCTAGTTTCAATCCACCAATTTAACAGAAGGAGTGTTCAAATTGAACTCCTTGTTATTCCATCTTACTAAAGTGATGAACAAACTAAGATTCAATAAAATAAATCATCACACATCAGCCATAAACCAATTTGAAGCAAAGAACATCTTAATACACTTGAAACAAAAACTAGTCTACGAAAACTATGAAAATTGAACTAAGAAGTGTACTTAGCTTGGTGTGGGGGCCCTCCACCCTTGCCTTGCACACTTGAAGAAATCTCAGCTACAGCAACTTCAGTAGATCAACCAAGCATGAACAACAAATTGGAATGAAACAAGTTCTTCAATTTAGCTCCCAACTCAAATTATACAGAAGTTACATACAAATTCCATTACAAAATCCATCAAAGTCTTGGCTTTAAATAGAGGTTTAATGAAACAAACTGATCTATATTGTCTCTAACACTCATATCTACTCATATCCACCTATCTAAGTCGAACTCATCCAATCAATCCCAAGAAATATGGTCAATCCCATAAAATCTCAAAACTGCCCTATTTCCTAGGGATTTTCTGGTGACTAGTCATGTTTGACCAGCCTTGACCGGACCTAATAAAGCTTGTTCTGGCCGAACCAAGTGGATTTAGCTTAGTCCTAGTTCCCAAGCTGTCCATCAATGCATCAAACTCGAGCCCAAGTGTCCTGCAAATAGGTCATCCACATAGCTATTACGGGAATTTCTGATTCAGTCCAAAATTGCACTTGAAACTCAATTTTCATAAAAACTTCTAGAAATTGCAAAATTAAAATTAAACACCTGAATATGCATAAAATACATCAAAATGAGATGGATGTGATGGAAAATATAAGAATTAAGTAGGTTTCCCTAAGCAAAAATAGACCAAAACTGAGGCCCAACAATCATAACTTCTCCAGTTTTCGACCAAATTGGGTGTAAAAAGAGGCTAGGTAGCCATTTTTGGACATTATGGACTCATTGGAGTAGGTTTCAGAATCAAAGGAGAACTTCTAGATAGGATTTTTGTAGTTTTAAGTGTATGGGTGCCATGGTCAACTAGAGTGTTGAATCAATTTATGGAGGACTTTGAATATGGAGATGACCTTGCAAGTGTTTTCCAGCCTCCATGTGCTTTCTACAATAGTTATTAAATCAGTGTATAGTTTTTATTCCTCTTTTATCTATGTGCTTTGGTGAAGATACTTGTTTATGTACTTCAAGTGGATTGTTCTACTATTGATGCTCTACAAAGTTGGAGTATGGGGTCTTGGTGTAAGATGTCTTTGTTTGCTAAAAGTTTACATGTTTGACTATAGGTTTACATGTATATGGAGTGATAACTCTTGCAGAATTTGTCTCTTTGAAGGAGAAACCAAAAATTCCATTTCTCAGCACTTTATGTACTCTTCTTTTTCTAAACATTGAGCATAATGAGAAGGGGTCATTCCATTAGAGCTAATTCAAGGAGATGTAGCCCAGGAGGGGTGAAATCCTTTAACAATGGCTGGTGTATTATTCATTGATGCATGCTTCCATTCAGTGTTTTGATTTCATGTTTAAATTTTTTGATGAAATTCACATAAGAAAACACACATAAAAACTCATGTTTTTACTTGCTATTTTGGAGTAAAAACCTCAAGCACATTTTTATATTCTGATGAGGATCTTAGCATAAAAATCTAATTTTCCACATTCAGATCGATTTGGTATCACAGCATAGGTTTGCTTTGTGCAAGGAGGAATTGACTTTGAAAGTGAATGTGTTTTGAAGTTCAGTGAGGAGAAGGTTTTGGAAAGGAGAGAAAGATTATTACAATCTCTACCACCAGTTCTACCTCAAGTTGCATTAGAAGCTTCAAGAAAAGCATGTCTCAAGGAGGAGAGCCTGCAAGAATGTTAGAGGATGTGACGGCTTTTATAAATGCTTTCTTAGACATGGCATAAATGGTGAAAATCCTCTATGAAGAGAGGAATACCAAATTGCAAGGTGAAAGCTCTAGACCTCCAAGGGGAGAATGTTCTCTAAGGGAAGAAGGTAACAAGAATGGTGATAAACCACCATCTTCTCCACAATATTCATGTTTTTCTACAACTCTTATGCAAGATGCTAGTGTAGAAATTCCCTCAGAGAAGGAAGATGGACAATTTTGTACCTTTTGTCCACATGATGAGAGCCAAAGAGTCCAAGAGGACACATCCGGAATCAAAAGAGAGTTTGAAAACATCTTTGTATCTCAATCAAAAGATGAGGCAAATGGTAAGAATTTACATGCTTCTTCTTTACATGAAAGTGTTGACATAAATTCATTTGCAACCTTTGAAAAACATAGTAAAGGCATTGGATCCAAGCTCTTGACCAAGATTGGTTACAAGGGAGGAGGCCTTGGAGTGAACCATCAAGGCATTAAAAGTCCAATTGAGGCAAAGGAGAGGCCTAAATACGAAGGCTTAGGCTTGTTTTGAAAGAACAATGGTCCTCTAACGACAACTCATGCGTATCGTGTTCCTTTTGCCATAAGAGAGGACTTGAGGAGGCAAGGTGTTTTGATTTTCATCCAGAATTGGTACTCGCTTGGTTCCTCAAGTATAAGGGGGACTTGAATTGAAAAACATCTCCAAAGAGAGATGAACAAGTTGAAGAAGAAACGAAGCTAAGTTCTTCTTGCCATGAAAGTTCCTCATGTAAGAAGCGTAAGCCAAAGGACAACAAAAAGAGGAAAAATCGTCATGTTAATTCAAATGCTTTTCATAATGGAAAGAAACATTTTGATTTGAATAACATGTTGATGAATATGTTTCGATGCACATTTTTCCTTTCATCTAAACATTGTGTAAATAAGTGATATAAAATGAAAGCAATCATCAAGAATATGTTTATGTCTAAAGGAATTAAGGCCAAAAAGAGAAAATATCATCCAAGGTTAAAGACATGTGAGCCAAGAGAAACTCACAAGAACGTTTGCACTCATTGCAATATCAATGGGCACTGGGTTAGAAGTGTTGGAAATTGTTTCCACAACTTCATCCTGGAAAGGGAAAGAAAATTATGCAAGCACTAGAAAAGGAAGCAACAAAAGAAAAAGTGGCGCAAGATGCGACAATCCCTGAAACAGCTTCAAAAGAAGAAAAAGTTCAAATAGAGGGTTCATTTACCTAGTTGGGTAAGAAATGGGTGGACTATATGTCCAATTGAAGTTTGTAAATCTTTGTTTTTCATTAGTTTCATATCCCCATAGTTGGGCAATTTGTAAAAGTGATGTTCATAAACAAAGCACTTATATGAAACAATGTTTTCTTTGGGCATTGTTATGCTAGTTTGGCTTGTTGATAGTCAATTTGAATGGAAACTTTGGGAGTCAAGTTTATTCCATCTTGTCAAATGCATTTCTATTTGTAGTTTAAGAAAGCATTTTAGAATTGTTGTATGAGTAGTTGTAGCACATTCAGTATACTACAAATGTGTTAAGCACTCAGTTATACAAGTATTCACTATGTGAAACTTGTTTTGGCTCATTTGTCAAAGTCTTTTTGGGATCTTATCCTTGATAAGGATTTTGCAGAAGAGCACCATGGGAATTCTTCTTGGGAAGTATGTTGTTGTGGATGGCCATAGCGACATGGACAAGATGAGAAGAACATTGAACTTGAATTCTTTGGTTAGGTTATATTTCAAGTTCATCTTGAGAAAGAACCAAGACAAGTACAAGTAAAGGCACTACAATCATCGATTGGATCAAGTTTGGAAAAGTGAAGGAACTGTACCTTCAAATGCTAAAAAATTGAAAGGGAACTTTTGGGGACCAAAAGTTTTCAGTGGGGAAGGGTGATCAGGAGCTCAAAATTTGCCAAAAAATCAAAGTTGTTAGAATGGTTTGAAAACTAAATTACCGCGTAGATATCATCATCTTGAATCTGGCTCAACTTGTTTCGCACGAAACGAACACCCTATGCTCCCAGAAATGCGATCTGTTCACTTTGCTAAAAAAGGAAAAAAAATTGCAGGTGCTGACAGGGATGCTGACTGGAAATCCCTACGTCCCAGTCAAAAAAAGGAATATTCTTGGTATATTCCCTCAGCATATTTTCCAGAATATTCTCAATCTCAGTGGCATCATTCTATTGTTCCACGTGTTTTTATTTGGGCTAATGTGTAGGTGACACGTGACCAAGCCTGAGGCTGCCACGTGTCCTCCTCATGTTAATGTAAAATTTGTTATGGCGGACAAGCTGGAGCCCAGGCTCAACCCCGTGACCTCCCATACACTAACGCAACGGCTTACCAATACGCCACATGGTTGTTACTTAACCATATGGGGAGGCAAATTATTGTTATAGTTTAATGTCACAATGGTTAGCAGGTCGGGCAGACTTAACCGCCCCCCATGTGAACACCATAACCGCCAACCTTAACCGCTAGCATTGACTGCCCGCCTACCGATGTCGCTAACAACTAACCTTAACCGTCGAGGTCCTCAACATGTGAACACGCCAAGCTGACGTTTAATGTGACTGCCGAAGGGAGGGGGCCAGAACCGGGGGCTAGCCCTTGCGTGCATGGCCCCACATATGACCATTCTTTTGGTTTTTAGGCTTCGGTGGCTAAATTAACGGTCCTACAAATCCGCTCAAAAATTGGGGAATTTCTTGCTCCGTCAGTGGGAAATGCGGGGGCGCATGACCCCACATATCACTATTCTTTTGGTTTTTAGGCCTCGACGACTAAATTAACAGTCCTACAAATATGTCTGACAATTAGGGAATTTGTCGCTCCATTAGCGGAAAATGGGGCGAAATTGTAGGATGATGCTAGATTTTGTGCAATTTGTAGAGCGAATAGTGGAGAAACTAGGAGAGGTCATAACTTCTCCAGTTTTCGACCAACTTGGGTGCAAAAAGAGGCTAGGTAATCATTTTTGGACATTCTGGACTCATTGGAGTAGGTTTCAGAATCAAAGGAGCACTTATAGAGAGGCTTTTTGCAGGTTGAAATCTATGGGTGACATGGTCAACCAGAGTGTTAAATTAGTTTATGGAGGAGTTTGAAGATGGAGACGACCTTGCAGGGTTTTTCCAGCCTCCATGTGCTTTCTGCAACAACTATTACATCAGTGTTGTAGCTTTTATTCCTCTTTTCTCTATGTGCTTTGGAGAAAAGACTTGTTTATGTACTTCAAGTGGATTTTGGTACTCTTAACACTCTATGAAGTTGGAGTATGGGGTTTTGGTGTAATATTCCTTTTTTTGCTAAAAGTTTACATGTTTGACTATAGATTTACATGTATATGGAGTGATAACTCTTGCAGAAGTTGTTTCTTTGAAGGAGAAACTAACCATTCCATTTCTCAGCACTTGATGTACTCTTCTTTTTCTAAACATTGAGTATAATGACAAAGGTTCATGCCATTAGAGTTGATCCAACAGGAGGGGTGAACTCCTTTAACAATGGTTGGTGTATTATTGATTGATGCATGCTTCCATTCAGTGTTTTGATATCATGTTTAAAGTTTTTCATGAAATTCATATAAGAAAACACACATAAAAACTCATGTTTTTACTTGCTATTTTGGAGTACAAACCTCAAGCACATTTTTGTATTCTGATGAGGATCTTAGCATATAAAACTAATATTCCAAATTCAGATCAAGTTGGTATCAGAGCATACATTTTCTTTGTGCAAGGAGGAATTGACTATTGTTTGCAAGTGAATGTGTTTTGAAGTTAAAGTGAGGACAAGGTTTTGGAAAGGAGAGCAATATTGTTACAATCTCTACCACCATTTCTACCTCAAGTTGCAGTAGAAGCTTCAAGTAAAGCATGTCCCAAGGAGGAGAACCTACAAGAATGTCAGAGGATGTGAAGGATTTTTGAAAGGCTATCTTAGACATAGTAGAAATGTTGAAAATCCTCTATGAAGAGAGGAATACCAAATTGCAAGGTGAAACCTCTAGACCTCAAAGGGGAGAATGTTCTCTAAGGAAAGAAGCTAACAAGAATGGTGATAAACCACCATCTTCTCCATAATCTTCATGTTTTCTACAACTCTTATGCAAGATAATAGTTTAGAAAGTCCCTCAAAGAACGAAGATGGACAAGTTTGTACCTTTTGTCCATATGATGTGGAGGATGAGGTTTTATCAGCACCCAATTTCAAGGCGCTAAAAGAAGAGAGCCAAAGATTCCAGGAGGACACATTCAGAATCAAAAGAGAGTTTGAAAACATCTTTGTATATCAATTAGAAGATGAGGCAAATGGTAAGAAATTACATGCTTCTTCTTTACATGAAAGTGTTGATGTAATTCATTTGCAGCCTTTGAAAAATATAGTAAAGCCATTGGATCAAAGCTCTTGACCAAGATGGGTTACAAGGGAGGAGGCCTTGGAGTGAACCATTAAGGCATTAAAAATCCAATTGAGGTAATGGAGAGGCCTAAATATGAAGGCTTAGGCTTGTTCCAAAAGAAGAATGGTCTTCTAGCGACATCTCATGGGTATCGTGTTCCTTTTTCCATAAGAGAGGACTTGAGGAGCCAAGATGTTTTGATTTGCATCCAGAATTGGTACCCGCTTGGTTCCTCAAGTATAAGGAGGACTTCAAGTGAAAAAAATCTCCAAAGATAGATGAACAAGTTGAAGAAGAAACTAAGCTAAGTTCTTCTTGCCATGAAAGTTCCTCATGCAAGAAGCATAAGCCAAAGGACAACAAAAAGAGGTATAATCATCCTATTAATTCAAATGCTTTTCATAATGGAAAACAACATGTTGATTTGAATAACATGTTGAGGAATGTATTTCCATGCACCTTTTGCCTTTCATCTAACCATTGTGTAGATAAGTGTTATAAAATGAAAGAAATCATCAAGAAGATGTTTATGTCTAATGGAATTGAGACCGAAAAGAGAAAATCTCATCCAAGGTTAAAGATATGTGAGCCAAGAGAAGCTCAAAAGAACTTTTGCACTCATTGCAATATCAATGGATATTGGGTCAAGAAGTTTTGGAAATTGTTTCCACAACTTCATCCTGGCAAGGGCAGGCAAATTATGCAAGCACCAGAAAAGGAAGCGACAAAAGAAAAAGTGGTGCAAGATGCGACCATCCCTTAAACAGCTTCAGAAGAAGAATAAAATTCAAATAGAGGGTTCATTTACCTAGTTGGGTAATAAATGGACAGACTATTTGTCCAAATGAAGTTTGTAAATCTTTGTTTTGCACTAGTTGCATATCCCCATAGTTGGGAAATTTGTAAAAGTGATGTTCATAAACAAATGACTTATATGAAACAGTGTTTTCTTTGGGAATTGTTATGCTAGTTTGGCTTGTTGATAGTCAATTTGAATGGTAAATTTGGGAGTCAAGTTTATTCCATCTTGTAAAATGCATTTCTATTTGCAGTTAAAGAAAGAATTTTAAAACTGTTGAGTAGTTGCAACACATTCAGTATACTACAAATGTGTTAAGCACTTAGTTATACAAGTATTCACTATGTGAAACTTGTTTTGGTTCATTTGTCAAAGTCTTTTTGGGATCTTATCCTTGATAAGGATTTTGTAGAAGAGCACCATGGGAATTATTAAGTATGTTGTTGTGGATGGCCATAGCAACATGAAAAAGCTGAGAAGAACATTGAACTTGAATTCTTTGGTCAGGTTATATTTCAAGTTCCACTTGAGAAAAGGCTAAGACAAGTGCAAGTCAAGGCACGACAATCATTGATTGGATCAAGTTTGGAAAAGTGAAGGAACTATACCTTCAAATGTTGAACAATTGAAAGTGAACTTTTGGGGACCAAAAGTTTTCAATGGGGAAGAGTGATCAAGAGCACAAAATCTGTCAAAACTTGAAAGTTGTTAGAATGGTTTGAAACATGAATGACTGCGTATATATCGTCATCCTAAATCTGGTGCAACTTGTTTCGTGTGAAACGGACACCGTATGCTCCCAGAAACACGATCTGTTCACTTTGCTCAAACAGGCAAAAATTTTGCAACCGCTAACAGGGATGTTGATTGGGCATCCGTACATCCCAATCAGCAAAAGGAATATTTTTGGTATATTCCTTTGGTATATTTCTTCGACATATTCTTCGAAATATTCTCATGCTCGATCGTATCATTCTATTGGTCCACATGCTTTTGTTTAGGCCAATGAGGAGGTGACACGTGGCTAAGCCTAAGGCCGCGACATGTCCTCCTCGTCTTAATGAAAAATTTGTTATGGCGGACAGGATGAAGGCTGGGCTTGACCCCGTGACCTCCCATACACTAACGCAATGGCTTACCAATACGCCACATGGTTTTTACTTAACCATATGGGGAGGAGGGTTATTGTTATATTTTAATGTCACAATGGTTGGGGGGTCGGGCAGACTTAACTGCCCCCATGTGAACACCATAACGGCCAACCTTAACTGCTAGGATTGACCGTCCACCTACTTCATTACTAACAAATAGCCTTAACCACCAGGGGCCTCCACATGTGAACACGCCAAGCTAACGTTTAATGTGACCACCGGAAGGAGGGGGCCAACACCGGGGGCTAGTCCCTGGGCGCATGGCCCCCAATATGACAATTCTTTTGGATTTTAGGCCTAAATGGCTAAATTAACGGTCCTACAAATCTGCCCAAAAATTGGGGAATTTTTCGCTCTGTTAGTGGAAATTGGGGCGAAATTGTAGGATGATGTCAGATTTTGTGCAATTTGTAGAGCGAATAGTGGAGAAACTAGGAGATGTCATAAATTCTCCAGTTTTCGACCAAATTGGGTGCCAAAAGAGGCTAGGTAGCCCTTTTTGGACATTTTGGACGCATTGGAGCAGGCTTCAGAATCAAAGGAGCACTTTTAGATAGGATTTTTGCATGTTGAAGTCTATGGGTGCCATGGTCAACTATAATTTTGAATCATTTTATGGAGGAGTTTGAAGATGAAGATGACCTTGCAGGGTTTTTCCAGCCTTGATGTGCTTTATACAATAGTTATTACATCATTGTTGTAGATTTTATTCCTCTTTTCTCTATGTGCTTTGTAGAAGAGACTTGTTTATGTACTTCAAGTGGATTGTGGTATTATTGATGCTCTATGAAGTTGGAGTATGGGTTCTTAGTGTAAGATGTATTTGTTTGCTGAAAATTTACATGTTTAACTATAGGTTTACATGTATATGGAGTGATAACTCTTTCAGTATTTGTTTCTTTGAAGGAGAAACTAACCATTCCATTTCTCAGCACTTTATGTACTTTTCTTTTTCTAAACATTGAGCATAATGAGAAGGGGTCATTCCATTAGAGCTAATTCAAGGAGATGTAGCCCAGGAGGGGTGAACTCCTTTAACAATGGCTAGTGTATTACTAATTGATGCATGGTTTCATTCAGTGTTTTGATTTCATGTTTAAAATTTTTCATGAAATTCACATAAGAAAACACACATAAAAACTCATGTTTTTACTTACTATTTTGGACTACAAACCTCAAGCACATTTTTGTATTCTGATGAGGATCTTAGCATAGAAAACTAATATTCCACATTCAGATAAATTTGGTATCAAAGCATAGGTTTTCTTTGTGAAAGGAGGAATTGACTATTGTTTGCAAGTGAATGTGTTTTGAAGTTCAAGGAAGGAGAAGGTTTTGGAAAGGAGAGCAAGATTTTTACAATCTCTACCACCAGTTCCACCTCAAGTTGTAGTAGAAGCTTCAAGAAAAGCATGTCCCAAGGAGGAGAGCCTTCAATAATGTCAGAGGATGTGAAGGCTTTTAGAAATGTTTTCTTAGACATGGCATAAATGGTGCAAATCCTCTATGAAGAGAGGAATACCAAATTGCAAGGTGAAAGCTCTAGACCTCCAAGGGGAGAATGTTCTCTAAGGGAAGAAGGTAACAAGAATGATGATAAACAACCATCTTCTCCATAATCTTCATGTTTTTCTACAACTCTTATGCAAGATGCTAGTGTAGAAAGTCCATCAAAGAAGGAAGATGGACAATTTTGTACCTTTTGTCCACATGATGGGGAGGATGAGATTCTATCAGCACCCAAATTCAAGGAGTTGAAAGAAAAGAGCCAAAGAGTTTAAGAGGACGCATCCAAAATCAAAAGAGAGTTTGAAAACATCTTTATATCTCAATCAAAAGATGAGGCAAATGATAAGCAGTTACAAGCTTCTTCTTTACATGAAAGTGTTGATGTAAATTCAATTGCAGCCTTTGAAAAGCATAGTAAAGACATTGGATCTAGGCTCTTAACCAAGATGGGTTACAAGGGAGGTGGCCTTGGAGTGAACCATCAAGGCATTAAAAATCCAATTGAGGCAAAGGAGAGGCCTAAATACGAAGGCTTAGGCTTGTTTCAAAAGAATAATGTTCTTCTAGGGACAACTCATGGGTATCGTGTTCCTTTTTCCATAAGAGAGGACTTGAGGAGGAAAGATGTTTTGATTTGCATCTGGAATTGGTACCCATTTGGTTCCTCAAATATAAGGAGGACTTGAAGTGAAAAACATCTCCAAAAAGAGATGAACAAGTTGAAGAAGAAACGAAGCTAAGTTCTTCTAGCCATGAAAGTTCCTCACGCAAGAAGCGTAAGCCAAAGGACAACAAAAAGAGGAATAATCGTCTTGTTAATTCAAATTCTTTTCATAATGGAAAGAAAAATGTTGATTTGAATAACATGTTGACGAATGTGTTTCGATGCACATTTTTCCATCCATCAAAACATTGTGTAGATAAGTGATATAAAAGGAAAGCAATCATCAAGAAGATATTTATGTATAATGGAATTGAGGCCGAAAACAGAAAATCTCATCCAAGGTTAAAGGCATGTGAGCCAAGAGAAGCTCAAAATAACTTTTGCACTCACTGCAATATCAGTGGGCATTGGGTCGAGAAGTGTTGGAAATTGTTTCCACTGCTTCATCCTAGCAAGGGCAAGAAAATTATGCAAGCACCAAAAAAGGAAGCGACAAAAGAAAAAGTGGTGCAAGATGCAACCTTCCCTAAAACTGCTTCAGAAGAAGAAAAATTTCAAATAAAGGGTTCATTTACCTGGTTGGGTAAGAAATGGGTGGACTATTTGTCCAAATGAAGTTTGTAAATCTTTGTTTTGCACTAGTTGCATATCCCCATAGTTGGGCAATTTGTAAAAGTGATGTTCATAAACAAATGACTTATATGAAACAATGTTTTCTTTGGGAATTGTTATGTTAGTTTGGCTTGTTGATAGTCAATTTGAATGGAAAAGTTGGGAGTCAAGTTTATTCCATATTGTAAAATTCATTATGTTTGCAGTTAAAGAAAGAATTTTAAAATTGTTGTATGATTAGTTGCAACACATTCAGTATACTACAAATGTGTTAAGCACTCAGTTATACAAGTATTCACCATGTGAAACTTGTTTTTGTTCATTTGTCAATTTCTTTTTGGGATGTTATACTTGATAAGGATTTTGAGAAGAGCGCTTGGGTACTATTCTTGGGAAGGATGTTGTTGTGGATGGCCATAGCAACATGAAAAAGCCAAGAAGAACATTGAACTTGAATTCTTTGGTCAGTTATATTTCAATTTCAGCTTGAGAAAAGGCTAAGACAAGTACAAGTCAAGGCACTACAATTATCGATTGGATCAAGTTTGGAAAAGTAAAGGAATTGTACCTTCAAATGTTGAACAATTAAAAGTGAACTTTTGGGGACCAAAAGTTTTCAGTGGGGAAGAGTGATCAGGAACTCAAAATTTGCCAAAAATTCAAAGTTGTCAGATTGGTTCGAAACATGAACGACCACGTAGATCTCGTTGTCTTGAATCCGTCACAACTTGTTTCACGTGAAACGGACACCATATGCTCCTAGAAATGTTATCTGTTCACTTTGCTAAAACATGCAAAAATTTTGCAGGTGCTAATAGGGATGTTGACTAGGCATCCGTAAAGCCTAGTCAGTAAAAGGAATATTCTTGGTATATCCTTGTGGTATATTCCTTTAGCATATTCTTCAGAATATTCTCAGGCTCAGTGACATTATTCTATTGGTCCACGTGTTTTTATTTGGGCCAATGAGGAGGTGACATGTGGCTAAGCCCGAGACCACCACATGTTCTCCTCATGTTAATGCAAAATTTGTTATGGCGGATAGGGTGAAGGCCAGGCTTAACCCCGTGACCTTCCATACATTATGATAACGGCTTACCAATACGCTACATGGTTGTTATTTAACCATATTGGGAAGCGGGTTATTGTTATAGTTTAATGTCAGAATGGTTGGTGAGTCGGGCAGACTTAACCGCCCCCCATGTGAACACCATATGCTCCCAGAAATGTGATTTGTTCACTTTGCTCAAATAAGAAGAAAAAAAATGCAGATATTGACAGGCATGCTGACTATGCATCCGTACATCCCAGTCAGCAAAAATAATATTCTTGGTATATTCTTGTGGTATATTCCTTCGGCATATACTTCAAAATATTCTCAGGCTCGGTGACATCATTCTATTGGTCCACGTGTTTTTGTTTGGGACAATGAGTAGGTGACACGTGGCTAAGCTTGAGGTCGCCATGTGTCCTCCTTATTTTAATGCAATATTTGTTATGGCAATCAGTGGGGAGGTCGGGCTTGATCCCATGACCTCCCATATACTAACGCAACAGCTTACCAATACGTCACATGGTTGTTACTTAACCATATGGGGAGGCAAGTTATTATTATAGTTTAATGCCAAAATGGTTGGGGGGTCAGGCGGACTTAACCGCCCCCCATGTGAACACCATAACCACCAGCCTTAACCACAAGCATTGACCGCCAACCTTAACTACTAGCATTGACCGCCTACCACTGTCGCTGATAGCTAGCCTTAACCGTTGGGGGCCTCCACATGTGAACACGCCAAGCTAACGTTTAATGTGACCGCCAGAGGGAGGGGGCCAGCGCTAAGGGCTAGCACCTGGGCGCATGGCCCCCATATGACCATTCTTTTGGTTTTTAGGCCTCAGTAGCTAAATTAACGTTCCCACAAATCCACCCAAAAATTGGGAATTTGTCACTCCGTTAGCGGAAAATGGGGCGAAATTATATGATGATGCCAGATTTTATGCAATTTGTAGATCAAATAGTGGAGAAACTAGGAGAGGTCTTAAATTCTCCATTTTTCTACCAAATTGGGTGAAAAAAGAGGCTTGGTAGCCATTTTTGGACATTTTGGACTCATTGGAGCAAGTTTCATAATCAATGGAGAACTTCTAGAAAGGTTTTTTGTAGGTTGAAGTCTATGGGTGCCATGGTCAACCAGAGTGTTCAATCAGTTTATGGAGGAGTTTGAAGATGGAGATGACCTTGCAAGTGTTTTCCAGCCTCCATGTAATTTCTGCAACAGTTATTACATCAATGTTCTAGCTTGTATTCCTCTTTTCTCAATGTGCTTTGGAGAAGAGACTTGTTTATGTACTTCAAGTGGATTGTGGTACTGTTGATGCTCTATGAATTTGGAGTATGGGGTCTTGGTGTAAGATGCCTTTGTTTTCTGAAAGTTTACATGTTTGACTGTAGGTTTACATGTATATGGAGTGATAACTCTTGCAGAAGTTGTTTCTTTGAAGGAGAAACTAACCATTCCATTTCTCATCACTTTAAGTACTCTTCTTTTTCTAAACATTAAGCATAATGAGAAGGGATCATGCCATTAGAGTTGATCCAAGGAGATGTAGCCTTGGAGGGATGAACTCCTTTAACAATGGCTGGTGTATTACTGATTGATGCATGCTTCCATTCAGTGTTTTGATTTCATGTGTTAAATTTTTTCATGAAATGCACATAAGAAAACACACATAAAAGCTCATGTTTTTACTTACTATTTTGGAGTACAAACCTCAAGCACATCTTTGTATTCTGAAGAGGATATTAGCATACAAAACTAAGATTCCACATTTAGATCAGTGTGGAAAGTGTTACTGGTTTATTTTCCTCTTATAGGGCAGTGGGTAGTGTGGAGGATTGGTAACATAAGGAAAGATAGAATTAGGGAAGACACTTGCATTGGGGTTGAGGAACATTTTTGGATTTCAAATTATTTCCTTTGATCTCTTTGGTTGGTTGGTATTTTCTCCCTAGAAGATGCCAAAGTACAATTTCCCCAAGTTAGAGGGAGGTCAAGTTGGAAGTAGGAGGAATTCATTAGGCTAGAAGGTGTAGAAGTGGTTGAGTGGAATCAATTTATTGGTGAGCTAAACCAAACTTATATAAGGCTGAAGGAGGAGGAGAAGGATGTCCTTTATTGGTCTAAAATCCCAAGTACTAGGGAATTTACAACAAAATTGGGGTACCTAGCTAGTATGGAGGTGTAGTTATCTAAAGAAAAACAATGGTGGTAGGGCGTTCTTTGGGGGCTTCATTCCCCTATGAAAAGCAAATTACTTTATGGCTTACTTTAAGCAACAATTTATTGACTTGGGATAATGGAGTGAAAGGAAGATGGGTTGGCACGAATAAGTGTTTGTTATGAAATTTAAATGAGGAATCCTCTTCTCACATTTTTATTTTTTGTCCTTATACTATGCAGGTTTTGAGGAAAGTGAAGTCAAAATTCAATTTATAGTCCTCTTGGTTGAAGGGGAACCTGGAAGATTATTTGAAGGATTGACTTGTGGATAAATCAATGAAGCAATTTGAAGGTTTATCTTGCATATTGGTTTTTTATTATGGTTCCAGGTGCACAACTCAAATATTTTCAAAGATGTAGATATTCCTCCATAAGTTACTAAAGGTCAATATTATGAAATCTCTGAGTTAATGTTCAATCCCAAAGAAAGAAAATCCAAGGGTCCTGGTTATGCCTGAATTGGATTTTGATATCCCTTGGGGATTTTTTCATGGTGCTAGACAAGGCCACCCACTTGTATGTTAGGTGGGTGTTGTGCTTTTTTGAAATCAAAAGAATTATATTCATATTAGATATGCCCCTGGTAAATGTTGAAACAATAGTCAAAATCATTGCTTTGAGGAATCCCTTGAGGTAGTTTTGGAAAAAAAGTGTGAAAAAATTACAAGTGGGACATGACTCAAAGTTGGTTATTGATTATGCCTTTGAAAAAGATTTAGTAGTGGATGTACGTCGTGTCCCTCTACTTCAAGATCTTTAGGACTCTGTCCAATCCTTTGAATGACTCTCTTTTAGTGACATCTTGAAGGAGTTGAATAGGAAAATCGATGAGTTGTCAAAGGAAGCCTTGTGTCTTCTTGTTCAGTCCTTTGGTTTCTATGAATATCTTGATGGAGTGGAGTCTGAATCTATGGAGTTTTGGTTTTAGTTGTATCACACAGTATTGACAATATTTGTATATACTAGATGAGTTTCTTTTGTAAAAAGAAAGAATGAACATAGCTTTAAGTTGCATAAATGAGATGATGGAAGCAATAATTAGTATCGCAATAAGGTATAAGATGTATTGAAGAGTGGTAAGTCCCCTTTTTGGGGTCTATCTCAAGATGGACTAAAAATCCAATTCCAATCCTTTTTCATGGGACAATAACTTGCATATCAACCCTCATTAATGTAAATATTTTTAAATGAAAAAATATTATTGTTATATATTTTTATAAACATAAATTTTGATATCATAAAGAGATTGTTAATATTGATTTTTTAATGTTTATTTAGGCATTGAGTCTTGCTAGGGGAAGAAAATTAACCTTTTTCTAAGCCCAAATGTAAGAGTGATGTTATTGGTACATTGCAAACACCAAAATATCTCAATTAAGAAGTCAAGCATGTCACCTATGTGTATTAAACTTGGGTAGGGAGGTTAACAATAATTTCTCCCATCTACCCAAAACAAAAAGATTATTAAGATTAATATCATAAATAAATTACTAATATGTGGACATTATTGCACTAAGAGGCTTATTCTACAACCCATTACGAGGGAGATGTGTAATTCCTTTTGTACTCAACTTTGAGTTGACATCCAAATAAAAATAAAATATTCCCTAAATAAAAAAACAATGTTCGCTGTCAATTAGGGTTATTTCAAGTGGTTGGTCAGAATGGTTGTTATCTTCCCCAGATAGGTTCTAATTCCCAATAATGACATTATGAGCTATAATGCCTTAATAATTATTGTTGTGATGGCTTCATTGCTATGAATCCTATTAAAAAAAAAAAAATTGAATATACATGTTTGAACATCAATAATCCTACTCTCATTGTGCTAACTTGATTTGTTGTTGATATTAAAATCCATTATGAAGTTGATGTGGTAAACATATTTCACTTTCACTATCGACCATAAATAAAGTATCTCACTATCCATATATTGATACTAGTATCCCATATGAACTAGATGTGGTAAAAATATTCCACTTTCACTCTAGACCATAAATAAACTATATTGAAGATATTCTAATTTCACTCTCAACCGCAAACATACTATTTCTAAGACATTCCAATGTCACTCTCAACCATATATATACTATTTCTAAGATATTCCAATTTCACTCTCCACCATAAATATACTATTTGGATGTCCATTAAAGCAAAATAATTTTATATCAACTTTAAAAAGAAAAAGAAAAAAACAAATTAATTAAAAATCTCACACACACATGATGTATAAATCTTATGATTTTTAAAAATAAGATCCATTTTAACTTAACTACATGATGTATAAATCTTATACTTTTTAAAAATAATATCCATGTTAACTTAACTATAATAAAATATTTCAATACTTGAAAAGAAGAAATAACTAAAAATATAAAATTTCAATCACAATATATAAAATAAAAAAGTTTGAAATGTATATTCATTTAATTCTTAATAGAAAATTAATATGTAGTATTTAAAAATATTATTAATAATAATAAATTAATGTGAATTATAAATAAAATATTTCAATACTTATGTTAAGTGAAATATTCAATACAAATTATACATATAATTATACATGGTTTATATATATGTATATATACACACACACACGAGATCTATCAAACATTAAGGAATCAAATTTTTCGAAGTGCAATTTTTTTTTTAATTTAGACTTGAAAAAAGATTTGCACCTTACAAAAATTGATCTTTCTTAATGCTTGCTAAGTCCACGATTAAGATGAATCTATAGTGATCTTAAATACCTACTTATACCTTGGAAAAAACACCAGACTTATTTATACATTTATACTTACTTCTTTCCATTTTACTTCACTCTGAAATTTTTTAAAAGGAAGAAATGTTATAATGATAAACATTTTAAAAAGCTAATATAAATTCACTATTATATTTAATAAAGAAAAGTTTATGAATTCTATTTCAAAAGTAAAGTAAGTAAAATAATAAAAATTGGAAATGATATGATTCCAATTAAATTATAAATTAATATATATAATTATTTTTTATTAAATAAATTTAATTACTCACATATAATAACACAAATAAATATCAGAGGGTTTCGAAGGGGAGGCTAGGGTTAACAGGTTTTTACAGGTCCAGGTATTGCGATGGAGGCTCCCTCGGTGGTAACCTACCTGTGACCGTTATCGTGCTTTCACGTGACTCTTGTGTTCTCTTTTCCTGGTGATTTATTGTTTTCTCCACCTCTGTGTGGGCTTGGGACACGATCGTCACATGGTATCAAACCGAAAGTATACTTTTACTTATATCCTTTCTTCCCGGGTTTTTCTATCCATTGTTCTCACAGATAGAGGTTGGGGAACTGCCTCGAGTTTACCTGGGGTTTCCGTTTGGATTTTTCGCGACAGTTAGGGTGGGGTTTCGACGGACATGGTGGAAAGGATTTGTTTTTTACTGTCGTCTCCTAGAGCTATGAATTCTTCACCTAGGGTGCGCCTGTCGGGGGTTTCGCCCAGGATTCTTAAGACAGCAACCGGCTCATCCAAACAACATTGGGTTTATGCATGGATACAGAACAACTTGATTATTCATCCGACCCCTTGGCCCCAACGGACATTTGGGTAGAAGATAAACACATCTCGGGTGTGGGGAAGGAACCGAAAACAACCCATCTACTGGATGTGCAGGTTGTCGAACTTTCCTCACTAATGGAAGACATGGAGGTAACCCTCCAAGGTTTAGGTTTCTCTCAACCAATAGTCACGGTGTCGGAAGGCCTTTTCTGTCTGGGAGAGGATATTGACTCGCCTTTTCTTACTATTCTGTCTCCTTCGGAACTTCAGACCTGGCCACATGCTCAGCAGAATACCGAATCTATTCAGGGCTGCAAGGGTGTGACTACGGCTGGGGTCTGTGGAACGACACTGGAGTTGTAGGGTTCTTCGCCTCATTCCCATAGAGATATTAGGGTGGTAGTGGACGGTTTTGTCCTCCTAGTTTATGCCTCAATAACCAATTCATTGGGGTTCTTCGATGGCATCTCTAGACATGACTTAGGGCCAGAAGAAAACAAGGCCTCAAACTCAGATGATAACCCTCAGGTTGAGGGAGCACAACAGCCCTTAATCCCGCTAATTAGACCTGGGGGGGAGGGAAGATCAAAGCTATCTAAGATTCAGGATCGTGGTCAGCTTCTTGTATTCAGGGCTGGTATTAGCATGGACCAAGTGGCGCTGGCAGAGAGCACGGTCCTGGTGGGCAGAGTCCTTGGCCGGAATTATACCCCTGCAAGGCTAAAAAAATGGACAACAGAGGTTTGGGGGAACCTAATGGTGCAACTCCCTACCATCATCACAATGTCAAGGGGTTGGTTCTCCCTCATGTTTTTACAATCGGAACTGGTGGATTAGTTCTTGACCCGGTATTGGCACATTGAAATGACTCATGTCCTACTCAAAACTTTGCTCACTATTGTTCGACCTCGAGAAGGAGAACATGGGAGTGGGACCGATTTGGGCACATCTCCCTGGCCTCCCCCTCCAATTCTAGGTAGAGGACATTTTTCGTTGCATTAGTGATGACATGGGAGTATACCTGGACCGTGACAGATCTTATCAGGACACAAGTTGTATGGCAATCGCAAGAATTCTAGTGCACTTAGACAACAGGGAAGGACTGGTGGAAAGCTACTAGCTACAGATGGATGAGATCACCAGGTGGAAAATTTTAGACTATGAGGGCATCCACTTTTGTTGTAGGCGAAGCCACAAGGTAGGAGACTTGTACAAAGATTTCCCTCTACTCTCTGGGAAACAATCGGATCCCCCGAGTTCTCTGGTTTCGGCAAGCACCCAAATGATGGAGGAGGTTCCTTCTCTGGTGGACCTTCTTGGTGTTCTTGTGCCAACTCAGGATGCTCCTCGAGTGGTTCCTTCATGGATGGACTTCGAAACCTCTACGGCTCCAACCACCAAATCTGGCTCCAGAGAATCAACGACGTTTTCGGGTACTCTTCCTCCCTCTCCTTTGTTTTCTCATGATTTTCTGTTAGCTGGTAATGCATCTAATTCTATTTTATTTTCGAGTCTGGGCACTAGGGTAAGCAAATTGTGTTCTTTAAATTGTCATGTGGTATCAACTCCTCCTCTTCCCCTTAGCACCTTCTCGACCATTACTTAGGATGTCCCTCCCCTGGCTTCCAGAGGTAGCCATAACTCTAGTGATTCTCACTGCTACAACCTACGATCCTTACCTATTTCTCAGACCACTTCCTTCGGCCTGGATGAGGACCCCCTCCCATCCTTACCCTCAAAGCCCCCCAGGAGCAAACAATCTTGCTTATCCAAAGCCATCAGGCGGCCTGGCATTGAGGTGGCCTCGGGCATTCAGTCTCCATTGATCAGGTCCTTAGAGCAAAGGGAAACCCTACAAAGATTACCCCATGAAGTGCCTCTCTTTCAATTGCAGGGGTTTGGCCAGCCCAGACAAGAAACTGGCACTAAAAAGGTTATGCTATTCGGAGTGATTGGATGTAATTTTTTTGCAAGAAACTCTGGGGGAAGGGAGCTCTTTAAACAATGTGCTCATGAAAATTCTTCTAGATTGGGCATTTCATTTCTTGGATGTAAGAGGGCATTCAGGGGGTTGTTCCCTGGGGTATAACAAAATATCAATAAGATTGGATAATGTTTGGGGAGGGGAGGGTTATCTAGGTGTTGATATCACCTCAGTAGATACCGACATTCCCCTCCAGCTCATTAACACCTATGGGCCTTGACATAACAAGGAATTTTTCTGGGAAAGACTCCTGGAAGCTGATTTCATGCAAGCTGAAAATATGATCATTAGAGGGGATCTAAATTTCTCTTTAGGGCTAGTGGAATCCTGGGGTAGCAAGGCCCAGATCGACCCCTTAACTACCTACTTTGAAGTATTGTTGGATTCACATGACTTCTTGAACATTTAAACGACAAAGCTATTGCCAACTTGGAGGAATAGAATAATTGGGGAGGATGCTTTGGCTAGAAGACTGGACCATTTCCTAATAAGGGCTCCTCTATTAGCCAGACTAGATCGCATCTGTTAATGGGTGGGATTAGGGGGGAAATCAAACCATTCCTCAATCTTCTTGGAGATTCGGGATGCCAACCACAAACCCCATTTTCCCTTTAAGTTCAATTTGACTTGGCTTATTGAAGCAGATTTTCACAAATTACTAAGAGAAAATTGGACTCACTGTAGCCTGGATAACAGATCCCCCTCCCCCCCCCCTCAGACAGAGGTTATTGCAAACAACCTGTCCCATTTAAAATCGAAAATCATCAGCTGGGTGAGGAACAAACAACAAAAGGATGGGGTTGAGCTTAAAAGGATTCAAGGGGTTCTCAAACAATTGGAAAACATAAGGCTTTCCAGTTATGCAACTGTTGGGTCAAAGGAACATTTAATAAAATTGGAAATGGAAAAAATCAGATTGTTGAAACAGAAAGAGGAAACTTGGCGCTTAAAAAGCAGAGCGATCTGGTTAAAGGCATGGGATGAGAACTCCAAGTTCTTTTAAAAATATGCCAGAGGGAGAAAGTCCATCAATACAACCTGGGAACTGCGTGATAACTCGGGCAGGGAGGCTAGTACGTTCAATCAGTTGGCTGATATGGATATGCACCATTTCTCTCATATTTACAAAGCGCCCAGGGGCACCACCCTCCCCAAGATACTCTGCATCGCTGAGGTTCTCCCTAGATTTGTTGAGATGGAAGAAGCAAAGGCTTTAACCGAGCCTGTTTCGCTGGGGGATTTGGAAGCATCACTAAAATGATTCAACATGGACAAAAGCCCGGGGTCGGAAGGGTGGCCATCGAGAAATACAGAATTACAGGCAGGATGTGCGAGGTTTCAACTCAACCTTCCTGTCCCTCATTCCTAAAGTTGACAAACCCCTTACTTTGAATACTATAGACCCATATCCCTTTGCAACTGCATCTACAAAATTATATCCAAAATCATTATTATTCATGTAAAACCAATCTTATTCATGATGATTTCCAAGGAGCAGTTTGCTTTCCTCAGCCACCGTCAGATCCATGAAGCCAAAGGGACCACTCAGGAAGGCCACCACTTGATCAAGAAAGTAAACAAAAAGTCCATTATTCTTAAGATCGATCTCTCCAAAGCCTTTGATTGGGCTAGCTGGTCTTATCTGCATCTCATCCTCACTCATATTGGCTTCCCTTGTTCCTTCATTAATTGGATCATGTGTTGTTTCTCATCTACTTCCTATAGTATTCTCATTAATGGGGTTGCGTCTAGTTTTCTTCATGCTGAACGTGGCCTAAGACAGGGATGCCCTCTATGCCCCCTGTTTCTTCTATTGATCATGGAAGGTCTAATCAGATTGATAAAAAAATATCACTCTGTTGGAGCATTGGGGGAGTCATGATATCAGACATGACATCTCTCTCTCATATATTGTTTGTAGACGATGATCTTACTTTTTTAAATGGTTATTTCCGTGATTCCTCTTGTTTCAAGAACATTCTATCATTGTTTTGTAAAGTTACAGGTATGGAGCCTAATTATGACAAATCCACCATCATTTGTGTGTCATGCCTCCAAAACAAGGAAAGGTATGTGTTACAACATTTCTCTTTTGTGAGACAAGAGATGGACTCTGGCCTTAAATATATTGGTTTCAGGATGAAGCCAAATGGGTATTCAATCGCCAACTGGTCTTGGCTCATTGCAAAAATTGAAAGCCGCATAAACATCTAGTAGCAACGATGGCTCTCCAGAGCGAGCAGGCTTACTTTGATAAAATTGGTGCTAGAGGCCATCCAGTTTACTAGATGACTCTTGCTTGGATTCCTAAAGGTATTCTCAACATGATACAATAGATTTGATGTAGATTCCTATGGCGGGGTCAAAATGTGGGGAGGAGATTTGCTTGGGTTTGTTGGGACGGGATTGGAAAGCCAAAAAAATGGGGTGGTTAGGGAATAAAGGACCTCCACAACTTTGCAAAGGCTCTAGTGGCCAAGATGGGCTAGAAAATTATCAAATTTGAGAGCTTATGGAAAGAGGTAGTCTATTATAAGTATATTCATCCCCTTTCAATAATTGATTGGATTCGCAACCCTGCTAGTCGTTACCAAGTGTTTCCATCATCTGGAAGGCCATTACCCAATCCTTAACTATAATCAAGGATGGCTTGGCATGGAGCATTGGAAATGGCGAATAGGTTAGAATTGGCATTGATGCCTAGTCTGGTAGTGGTAATTATCACATTCTTCCGAGGGCTTTGAGACAATTTCTTTTAGGCATCGATACCACCCAGATTTCTCAAATTGTCGAGGTTGGGCTTCCTCCCTAGGCTCTGCAGCATTGGCTAGACTATAGGAACCTGGGTATTCTGGATAGATGGAGTAGAGTTTGGCACCAGTTCATTGTTCCGCTGGACGAGGCCAACAGCAGACTATCAGGGTGAGAGAACGAGATCATTTGGGCCCCTACTCCTCATGGTAGGTACTCCCCAAAAGCTGGATACGCGACAATTATGAATGCACATGATATGGGAATTATTTGTTGGTGGTGGCGCCACCTTTGGAAACTAAAATCCCCCCATAAAACGAGGGTTTTCATGTGGTGTATCCTCTCAAACAAGGTTCCAACAGAGTTAAACCTTATGAAACGGGCTTTCCAAGGTCCCTCCAGATGCTGCCTTTTCCATTCCAACACCAAGGACACAGATCATTTATTTCTTCACTGTACTCTTACCGCTCAATTTTGGTCCTCCATTACCAACTCCCTAGACATGAAGAAAGAATGGGAGGGTCAAAACATTGAGGAAGCATAGTTGCGTTGGTGGTCCGAGGCTCCCTCCCAAAAAGCAAGGAATATCCCTTTGATTGTATGTTGCGGCATTTGGCTAAATAGGAACTGCCATATCTTTCAAAATGCTCAAATCAACTCATCTGTCACCTGTAACAACATTGCTTCCATATATAACCTGATTCCTAACAATCCCGACTACCATCATTATCGGGTCATCACGCCCGAAAGTATTGATGAAAGCTCTCCTTGGGCTTATTTCGATGGCTTAGCACAGGCTATGGGTTGTGGGGGGGGGGGGGTTGTTCTCCACATAAACGAGCACCTTTATTTCATAATCAAAGTGGGGCTAGGGAGGGACACAAATAATTATACCGAGCTAAATAGTTTAAGACACCTTCTCCTTTTTGCTCTCAAACAAAATTGTCATAGGATTCATATTTTTGGGGATTCACAGCTTGTTATAAATTGGATCAACGAGGCATATCATTGTCATTTGCACACACTCATGGATACATTGGATGATATCATTACTCTAAAATCACATTTTGATTTTATTGTATGCTCTCATGTATACAAGGAAAGGAATGAGATCGTTGATCGTCTTTCCAAAGAGGCCGCGCAACTGAATAGGGGGAAATGGATAATTCAAGAATTCAGAGATGGTGCTTTTTTTCCAGTTTTTTCATCGTACATTCATCCAGATGGATGGGAACCTTTCGGAATGATCCTCCTGATTATTCCATGATTTTTCGCTTTTTGTCTTACTCGGTTTTATGGACTCCTTATGGATCATGTTAACACTGCTTATTTACTTTATGCAATTTTATGATGATATCTGTAAATATTGTAATGAAAAATGAATGTTCTGCTTCTCAAGAGACTGCATCTCATACATGCTGAAGATATAACATGTAATTTTCTTAAGTTATTTAATGAAAATTGCGTTTTTTTCCTTAGAAAAAAAAAACACAAATAAATTAATATATATATCCAATTTTCTTATATAAAGAAATTTAATTATTCACACATAGTAACATAAAACTTATAGATACTAAAAAATATATGCAGTCTACTTATTTTAGGTTTTTGAGGGTTTTTGGTATATTTTCTAGTCTAATATGCTCATAATCCGACAATGATTTCTTGGAATCACAAGTTTGAGTTTTAAATTGATCAAGTGATCAAATTTTAGCTCAAAAATGAAAGTGCCCAGAAAGTTTTGAAACCAACGTCAAGTCGAAGTGCTCGTCATTCTGAATGCAACGACATTCATTTCACCTCAATCTAACATTGTATGCTTAAGTTATCACATTCTGATTGTTTGGCCCAATAACTAAAAAATGAGTAGGGTTCCTGGCTGGGATTTGTACATCTCACATCATCCAGGGTGACTATGCAGGTACGGACCAATCATGTGACGACAAGTGGCATTTCTTGGTTCATCGGTTTGGGGTCGAATTTGATTGGTTTTGTGTGGCACAATCATGGGCTACCACACGGCACCTCCAGAGCATAATAAAATTTTGTTTGGTTGGCCAAAGGCCCGGGTAGGATTCGAACCCTCGACCTACCAATCAACATTACCAACATTTACCACTACACTGCACTCATGAGACTTAACCTATAAATGTCTCAAATTTATGTTAAAGAGCATTCGGATGTGAATTGGGAGAAGGGGTCGGGACTAAGCCCTGGCCCCTGGTCACCAACACCCCATAGAACCTTGGTGGGAGCAACAACTGAGGGCTCAGGCCTAGCCCAAGCCCATGGCCACATGTATTACACTGGACCATGTGCTATGTATGAGAGCCAATGGATGGGGGGTGGGCTCAAGGCCCTAGCCCATGGCCATATACGAGCTCACAGGACCAGGCGGAGGAGTGAACGGAGGGGGGTGAGGCTCTAGGCCCTAGCCCCAAGTCCTTTGAATATTCAATCGGACCATGGAGGATAAGTGCAAGGGCTAAACTAGAGGGTGTGGGAGTTAAGGAATGGCCTCAATCCCTTGGTACCCACGTAACCACCGGCGTAATGGTAGGGAGTTACTCCGACGGGGGCGGGCGGTTAGCCACAGCCCCCGGTCACATGGCCCATATGGCCTAATTTTTCGCGCATAGGGGTTATTGGGAAATTTAATTGTCCAACAAATTGCACTGTCAGAGGGAAAAATTGTCGCCTTTATAGTGGAAAACATGGTGAATTTTTAGGACAGTTACACAGTTAGTCCAATTTGTAGGACGAATATTAGCAAAAACTACAGGGAGAGCTTGTAGAGCCATATCTTTGTGAGTTTTTGTCCTTTTGGAGCTCAAGAAGAGTCTACCTAGGGTTTTTGGACATTCTATATCCAATGGTGACCTCTATTTGTTGGTTTGAGCACATCTAAAGGAACTTTTTGCATATTCAAGTTCATGGGTGTATGGATCAATCAATGTTTTGGAGCAATTCTTCAAGGTGTTTGAGAATGGAGAATACCTTGTAGGGGTTTTCTTACCTTCAGAAGTTTACTGCAGCAGTTGTTACTTGTAGGTTTCAACTCTTCTATACTTTTCTCACTATGTCTTGTTGAGGAAAGTTTATATTTGTCCTTTAATGTGGAATTGAAGTGCTTATATGCTCATGTATGCTCATTTTTAGATGGAGTACAGGGTCTTTGTAGGAGATTCCTTGTGTTGCTGATGTTCTCATGATTGATTGTAGGTTGTCATGATGTTTATGTGAGATTTATTTGCAGGAGAACATTTCCTTGAAGGGGAAATAGCCACATGTTTTATCAACAAACTTTCATGTACTCCTTTTCCACCGAATATAAGGAGCCGTCTAGTTATGTTGGCAAGCTCGGAGACGTAACCCAGGAGGTGTGAACTCTGTCACCAAATCCTTTGTTCTGCTCTTCATGAATGCATGTATGAGTTATGTGATGTTGTGTTGCTTATGTTTAAGTTTACATGTGAAAACTAACTCATAACTTGAAGAGTCCTTTCAGAAAACTTGCTTTGTGTTAAGACCCATTTTTCCTTGCAAAGCGACGGAGAAAGATCCCTATTTTTAAGAAGAGGAAATTGAACTCCTCCTTCATTTTCAGATCATAAATTCTCCACAATCTGAGTGCTTCAAGATTTTTTAGAATGTTGAATCCATATATGCAGTCAAAAACCCGTTTTAAATAACAAAATTATGATTTGGCAAAAAAAATTGCCAAATTGTAGCCAAAAACTCCAAAATGTAGCATGTTCAAACAATGCCAAAAGAAAAAACAATCCACATTTTATAATTATAAATATCAAAATAATATAAAATAACATATTTTAGAATCTATAACTCAAAAAAAATACAAAACTTTTAAATATTAAATAAAAATATTGTGTGCACGTTACACATATAAATGAGACAAACACAATTTAATTATAATTCTTGGTGTCATAAGTTTGATTACATTGTAGTCCCAAGGGCTAGCTCAATTGGTCGAGTTCTCGTTGTTAGCACCTTTTCTATTGAGAGGTCACTAGTTCAATTCTCTCGGCACTCTTGGGGTCAAGCTTGTGGTAGAGTCAACATCCCTCAATTGGATATGCCCAATACAAATATTTGTGGATGTGGCGGTTATCGATATCTGGTGTCATGAAACACATATTAAAAAAAATGACTAGATTGTTTCATAAGTTGTATGAAATATCACTATATTGTTTCATAAGGTGTATTTCATATAGATTTATAAAGAGATAGTTGTTTTAGCCCATTTGAGCATATAATAGAAAAATATAAAGCAAAAGTATGATCACCATTGTATCATAAATATATACAACAATCCAAAAAACCTGTGTGGAACCCAGTCATATCTGATCTAAAGAGAATGAACTCATACTAACGAGAACATCAAGAACATGTCTGCAAAAAATGGATCTTGAAAATCAAAACTAACATCTGCATGCATCATAAATTGGTTCCTCAATAGTGACGGTGTGACTCTTCTACTTGTTCATTTTCTTGTTCCACTATGACCCAAAAATATTTCTCCAAATGTAGACATCTTTTGATAAGTTATCTGCAACTCAGTTCATTTCCCTAAAAATGTGTGAACATGAGAAAGATGTGAAATATTCAACAATATGACAAACCTCCTCAATAATAGGCTAAGAAATATGTTCATGCAAGAAATAATGCCATTGAGCCAATTTATAGCTAGCTTGGAGTCCCCATAGATGTGAATCCTCGAGCATCCCTTCTCTTTTGCAAATAGTAGCAGATATTTACAAGTAAGGATCTTTGCTCTATTATTAGTCCCAAGGCCTAGACCTATCTTGAATTTGAAAAAGTGGTTTGCATAGAGGAATAGAATAAATCCACCATTGTAATGTTGTCCATTATCAATAGAAGCTCCATCAAAATAACCCCATGGATTGGACTAATCAATTCTTTCAAGGGAAATAACTATGGGAGCAGCAAGAGCTTTTTCTTATTGAAAATGGCTTGATATGGCCAAAACTTAGCCAACTATGTGTGATGGAACCAAAACCTTATCCAAGAAGATAGACAATTCTGAGCCAACAAAACCCCCTAAGAAATGATAAGGGGAAGGGATTTGCTCGGACAACAAAAGGGATTATTGTACCAAGAATGCCAAGCCTCCTCCAGACTAGCACTAGTCCATGATTTTTTTTCCAAGAAAAAAAGCGTAATTTTATTAATGAAAACAAAATTACATGTTGAACTAGCTAAGGAGCCACATCCTTGAGTCAGAGACCAAATGATAATCAGAAACAAGCATAGAAATGCAAGCTAATATACATGATGGGAAAAGCTAGGCTTTTCTCCCCTTCTTTTTCTCAACCCTTCGCCATTCCCCTTGGGATGGAAACGAAGAGACAAGGGCAAGTTGATTCCCTACATCCATTTTGGCATTATCCTTGTGTGGGTCTAAATTATCGGATGAGTGAATACGCTTATTCCCACTGATGTCCCCATCGTCAAGAATCAAGTCTACTTACACCCCGTGTTTCTGAGATTTTGTTGGGTCTTGTGGAATTCCCCCCTATGGTTCAAGTTCCATTGGAGTTTGGTTATTCCCCATTGGTGATGGTTCATCCACAACTTCATCCTCCTCCGCTTCAGGTTCCGGTGGGAGATATTGCCACCCTTTGGGCTGTTTTCCAAGGCTCTTTTTTCTTCTAGTGTCTTTTTTAGGTTCTAGATCAGGTTGTGTAAGTGCCTTGTTTGCCTACAATTCCTACATATAAAAGTTATGTTCTCATAGTCTAAAATCTGTGTCCAAGTCCGCTTGTTGTGGATTAGTCAGATGTTGTCTGGTAGGCCTTTGCTTAGGTCGACTTCAACACAAATACGTGCATAAGTGAAGACCCTTTCCTCTGTTCTTTGGGAGTTAGTTTTGATAAACTGTCCTATGTTGTTACCAATCCCTTCAAGGACCCTATCATCCCAGAAATGGAGGGGAAGATTGTGCATCCAAACCCAAACAGGCATTCTGGAGACCACCATGGTATTTTCATTGAAATCAGGGAACTAGGGAATTGTGAAAAGACTAGTTGAACCTTAGAACCATGGCCCTACTTGAAGGATTGAATCTCTTGCCTCAGGTGATGGGAACTTTACAATAAAGAAGCCTTTAGAACATAGATGTATTTCGCACTCTAGAGACCAGTTAGTAAGGATCCAGTGGAAAAATTCTACTGGTTTTTGCCAGAAGCAGTTGAAATGGCATATAATGGCTTGGGATTCAAAAGAGGAGCAATGCTCATCTATTTCTGGCATGTCTATGTTTAGTTCTGGGGTGTGATTCAGTTGCTCCACTATGTATGGGCTTGGAGCAATCCTTGCTTGTTTGGTTGGTTCTATGACTGATTTTTTTCCTTGAAGTATGTGCTTGAAAGATGGTCCCCCATTTGTGGGTTTCTATTTTATTCTTGTGGCTTTTGCAGCGCTGCTTCCCCCTCCCCCATTTGCATTTTTGGGATTGTTGGGTGTCGTCGCACCTCCCATGAGCCTCAGATTGAGGATTATTGTGGAGTCTATTAGAATATGATATTTTAGCAGGAGATGGTCATCCTATAATATTCTACCTCTGTATAATAAATTTTGTTTGTTCACAGGGTATCTAGTTTTCTGTGTGATGCTTTGTTTCAGTAGCATCACATTGTCTGTTGCATTAACCCAAATTAATAATGAGTTCCCAACAGGGGTCTTTATGAAGATTTGAAAGCTTGGGGTACTTACTAGCCTCTTAGGTCCTGAACCTTCCTTGATGTTGCAGGGAAGGACTGCTTCAGGTATTCCTTTGTTCCCCTAGCATTGTTTGAGCTGGGTGCAGGAAGCCTGTATTCCTAGTTTCTTATACTTGGCCACCACGGAGCAGGGACTAATTTTCCTACCCAGCAAGAACCGTTCAGAATTGGCGAAGCAAGCACAGCCCAGTCACGCACGCCTTTGTGTGAAGCACATCCTTCAACCCCCAAAAATCTGCTCTGCTGCAGGAAAGTGCGGACCGAGCCAGTCAACCAAACCCCCCGCATTGTTAATGTTCCAACAAGCAGCCCTAGGAGGAAAAAAGGTTGGTGATTCCACTTCAAGTTTGAAACCCCCACTACCAAAGAGCTTCCTTGTCTCCCGCTGAGGAAGATATAGAGGGAAGTCGGTTGAAACGGGCAAATAACACTCCCCTCCGCAACACTGATCATTCCTAAGGGCATTCGCTCCTTGACCCATGTCCCCGCTGGTCACAACAAGGATCCCCTACCTCTCGGTGGCGCCATTCAAGCTGAAGCCTGGAACCAGAACCCTAGTCCTCGCTCTCGCCTCCATTATCTTTCGCACTAGTCCATGATATTTGGTGACCCAACGTTAATCTGCAGAGTTGCCAAACATTTTGGAATAAAGGACATTCCATGAAAACATTAATAATATTTTCCCAATCATTTTGACAGAGAGAACATCATCGAGAACCACACGTGTACTGCCATTGAAGGACATCCCATGTGGGAATCTTCTTCATCGTAAGAAACCACATTAAAAAATTAGATTTTGGAGGACATTTGGCTTTCCATACTGCCTTCCACCACCATTTCACCTCAAAATCCATACTATCAACAATAAGATAAACAAAAACCAATTTAGGCGAATAATTACCAGAGGGGGGAATACACCATATAAGTTCATGAGGCCTATTAGAAAAGCGAATATGATCCTCAACTGAGACTATAATGTAATCCTGCCATGCAGCCCTATATTCATCCATGATACCAAGTTCCTCAGTAGATAACCATCCTTGATGTCAGAACAATGAGCGAATAGGATTTACAATATGTGCCAGCTTGTTATAATCACGATCCCTAAGCCAGTCAATTAAAGGGGCAGATGACAAATTACTAAGACCACAACCTAGCCATGGGTCAAGACCAATTCAAAGCCTATCACCTCTAACAACCCACCAAGCAAGGTCATTTCCAATAATATTAAAATTATTCAAACAACTCACCAAATTATGGAAATATTTTATCCAGTCTTCAAGAGAAAAACGAGTTGTATATTTATGATGAACCATCGAGGTCCAAAGACATTCAGTAGAAATCAAATGCCATCCGCATTAAACTACCAATGCTTTAGATAAGTGGAATGGATTCCTTAATCCCTAAATATCTAAATGGTGCAAAGGAGCTCAGGTCAATCACTATACAGTATTCAAAGAGGAAGAGTCTCAAGATAAGAAAGAACCATAAGATAAATTAGAAATTGATACTACCAAGGAAAATGTATCAGAGACAACAAAAGTCAATCAAGAAAAATTGCATGCCAGTGAGGATTCTTCAGACTCAGCCAAGGTGGAAAAGCAGTGAACCATTGTGGAAAGTGGATCCCCTCCAGGAACCAAAGGAACAATGTTGGAAGGGAAACTTTTGGGCAAATAAAGCACATGAGGAAGACTTCAAGAACAACAATGTGCACTTACCAATGAATGACCTGTCGAAATCTACATAAAAAAAGAGGTTGGACTCAAGTTGGGAAGAAAGAAAAAAAAGTATTTCTCCAAGAAAAACAAGAAGTCAAACTAAATCAAATAAAAAATAGTGAATAATGGAATGTAAATGTGTCTGGATATTAGGGCTTTTTTGAAAGAAAAAAAAAGGTTGAAAGGGACTAAAATTTTTGTGTCATGGAGAACTTACTTAAGGGTTTTGATTGAGCCTCCATGCTCAATTTCAAACCTACAAGGAAGATTGGAATATGGAAAGATCTTGGCCTTGTAATCCAGTTTTTTTAATAATACACATATGTACCTATTTAGTTAAAAAAAAGAGTGTTATAAGTAAATCACTAAAATTATTATTTTTAATTCTTAATAGACAACTTAATATTTTATTCTTCAAAACATAGCATTAATTAGTTAATTCCCTGGATGGGGTGCTTCATAGTCAACAGGTAGGGGGAGGGAATATTGTCACCACTCCACCATGCATTAATGGATGGGACGTGGAATTACACTCTCCCAAATGCATTATTCTTCCACCAAGTTTAATTATGAACGATCATTGGAGCGTAAGGGCAACTGTTTTTATTTTACATTACAGTGTTAAATGTTTAATTCAGGCGTAGATTGGACACATAAATGGCTTGTGTTCTTAGTGATCCATGGTTGTTGGATGGTTCTATCCTAGGCACACACAAAATTAAGGAAGGTAACCTCATGTGGAAAATGGTAATGATTTTGTTTTATGGTTTCAGTTGGCACATGAGTTACGATCATCTGTGAATTAATGTTGTTTTTTTGTTGGCTTCATGGTTCTTCATGGGGTAGGATATCTCTAACAACGACATCTCCTAGCAAGCATTCATTACAATTTTCTATATATCTTGGTCTTTCAAATGTTTTTTATTCTTTGACTTTCCATCTCGGTTTGGGGCTCTATAATAGCTCGGTTGTCTCTCCTTCTCTCCCTAGTGATGCAAAGTCTTTCTTGGTCCCTTTCTCTTCCACTCCCTTTTCTTGATGCTAATTTTGTAAATTTATTGGTGTTTTCAGCCTTTCCCTGCTATTATCTCCTCTTGTGCACTCTCCCTCTATATTCCTCGTATATGGGCTTTCTCTTTTTGTCTTTCTTCTCCCATCTTTGTTTCCCCTCTCACTTTGGCTTTTAATTCCTATTCCCCCTCATAATTTGCTAGATAGTGCAGGTGAGAAGGGGGGGAACCTCTCAATGTGTGTTGGAGAGCTTGTGTGCCTTGTTTAGAGATGCTAGCTTTGTTCGATGCTATATAGAACAAAAAATACTTCAAATTCATGTTGGAATCAAGCACGTTGAGCTTGAAATTGTTGAAGAATGTTGATTTCTTTCAGACATTAAACTTCTTACAAACATAGGTGACTGAGTACTTCACACAAATCATACCCCTATATATATGTATGTATGTATGTATGTATGTATATATATATATATATATATATATATATATATATATATATATATAAACACCTTAAGATATTATTTGGCAAAGTCTTATTGGATAGAAATGAAGCTAAAGAGGAGGTTCTATTAGTGTTGGATGGCATGTAGCTTACTTTGCATTCATTGGACAGAAGACTCAATTGTGTGGAAGCTCACCTTGGCATACCCCCTAACTCAAGTTACTCTCCTGGAAACAACATGAAACCTTTTGCAGTTGAAGTTATGGACTCTGATGACTCCAAATGATTATTCTCTTTATATTTAGTGTTATGACTTTATGGTTTGAATCTCTAGTTTTTAATTTGAATTTGGCTTTAGTGGCATCGATTTAGTTGTTACTAGTCAGTCTAATAAACATTAGTCACTATTTTATATGATTAATTGAACTTTAAATCTAGTTTGGCTTCCCTGGTGGCAGACCAAGTCAAACATTCTCACGTTTTGTCATTTTTTCTTGATCTGTGAATAGAAATTTAACCTCTATGTATATAATTGGTAAAAAGCTTTAATTAGATTAGTAAATCACTTTAAAAAGTGATGTGGAATTTGGGAATTAAATATATCCATATTATGGGATTAAGAAGATATATGTGGACCATATGATCCATGGAATTGATTATAGGTTGGTGGGTAAGTATCAAAATCATATATTGCATTAAGATCTAAATAAGTCTTAAAGCTTGCATGATTTAATATTAAGTGGTTGGTAATGAAGGTTTATAACTAGTATAAATAATGAAACACTTAAAAAGTGATTTGTTCATTAAAAATTAAGTTTTAAACACTGCCCTTTGGGATCAAACCTAACATCCATATATAATAAACTGGCTTAGATCCATCTAACACAGTATCTATCATGCGTTGAGAGGGATCAAATCCCTCGATGTGCAAACCTTCTCTCAAGTTCTACACTCCCAGTGTTAGATGGATCTAAGCTAGTGATATCTTAATATATATTATATCTAAGCTAGTGATATCTTAATATATATTATAATATAAAAAATTTAATATTGCATTAATCTAAAGTTATTAAATTTAATAATATTAATACTATAGTATACTAATATTAATATTAAATATAATATAAATATTACATCAATGATGTTTTTTTTACAGGCATGATAACAAAATTTATAATAAAAGTACGTCAGACTAATATTTTCAAATATTACAGCTTTAATGTGGAAATAATTCAAGGATATGGCTTTTCCTTTTAAAGATTCATTTTACAAATGTTTAGTTAAAAGAAATATTAAAAGATTTTGGAGCGAGATTTTGGATTCTTTGTGTTGAATTAACATTTTTCCTTTCATTTAAGAAATGACATTGGCTTTAGTAATGAGTAAAAATGTTTAAAATTTTACTTAATTTGGAATTTTAATGTGGCAAAACAAATTGTTAAAGGTAAATTTATTATCCATTCAAATTCATGTATATGATAAAGGAACTATTAAAAGCATGAGAAAATTTAGTATCCATTCAAATACATAGTTATATTTTAATAATTAATCTTAGTCCATTAATAAGATTAAAAAGCTATATATAATTTAAGTTAGGCCGACATTAGCGAAAATTATTTTATTATTTTTTGCGGACATGACATGCTTACACATTGGGGTCATACTGGGTTGTAGAATGCGCCTCTCAACGCAATAACAATGTGTTCAACCAATCCACTTTTCCTTATAATTAAATACATATAAATATATTATCAACATAAAAACAACCAATATAACCAATATGCCTTCAAACACTCTTCATACAACAAAATACACATATAATGATGAACCACTCCAAACCATACTCCTCATAAAATGGTTAGTTCAAAAGGCATGAAATCACAAAAATAAAATTAGTAAAACTATATAATTATTAATTATTAAATATAGGGTATTAATTGTTATATATATATATATATATATATATATATATATATAAGTAAGTAATGGTAATATATTATATTAAAATCTGTGTTTAAAGGCACAATTATACAATAATGTAAAATTGGAGAAATCCAAACTACATTTATCATTCTTTTTTCATTGCCCAAACTCAAAGGAAGAGAGATCTAATTTATTAGAGTTTTAAACATCGAGAGTTATAGATCCTCCAAAAAGTGCCTAATAGCCTACAACACTTTTTTTTGTAAGTTTGGCAGGACCACACCTTCATCATGTTTAATATATCACCCCGATCAGGGCTGGGAATTGAACCAGTGACTTCCCGTCAAGGAGTACCTTAAAAGAGCACCCAATCATCGTTTATCCAAGACCCAATGGACAATAGCCTACAACACTTAACTTTCATTATAAAGCATTATTTGTTTACAGTTCCACCATCACTCATACTTTTCTTGTTCAAAATTTCTTATTTTTTGCATTAGACACAAGTGCATTCACTTCAGGGATTTCTAAGTTGGTGTGGTTAGCGGAGTTACCTAAGGTGGGATAGTGGATTTATCTGAGGTGCGAGAATATAAATTAATTTAGTCCAAATCGTGCTACAATTGCTCCATTTGATGCCAGCTTGATGTTATTTTATTGTTTGTTCTATAGAATTGGGTGTTATGTTTCACCAATTGTTCCATTGCAAAGGTTAAGGTCGAAACAATTTGACTATGTCGAAGACGGGGTTGTTGAATTTCCATTTGCATTTGTTCCATCTGCCATTCCCATTCTCATTTCCCGACATTCCTACACATATTTCTTTACTCCATGCTATAGATAAAGTCACAAGATCGAACCCAGGGGATAAAAATGTTGAATATTGAGTGCCACCAATCACTAACACTTACCAACCTCTAGGGTCAAACTCCCTATGCAAGCTTGACCAACACATAGGTGTTGCTTAGTTGAGAAGGAAAACACCAATTTCAAGTGAGGGACAAATTTTAGGGCTCAAGCATGAGTCATAATCAAGGCTTATAGAAGTGACACAATGGCCACCCATCAATTCAATATAAAATGGCTCTTTGAACTTGAAATTCTTACAAAGTCTCAATAAAATATATTTCCGAAAACATTAAAAAATTAGAGTGATACCCTATGTCCCCAATATTGAAATTAACACCATTATTAAATGTCTCCTTAATGTTTACTCATATTTGCATTATGCATAATAAATTTATTGTTAGTATCGAATAAACACTAAAAACCATAACTTAATATTTACACCATAAGGTGTTGCCCTTTGAAAATAACTCCATCCCATGCCACCTGTAACTTTAATGCACCATTGATTTTGGCGTTAGACGATTGAAATATTCTTTGTCGTGGGATTTAAGACCCGTATTAATCAATTATGAATTTTCATGACCACGATAGTGAAATAACGACTCTCAACCACAGTTAGGCAAGGGTCAGAACGCAAGGCGACTATATATTCGTATCATGATAGACAACAAAAAGTGATATACTTTATCTTATCTGAGTGGTCGAGTTGTTTGGGTCCCTGCGGAGAGAAGGGTTTGATGAATGAATGCAACAATGTTGTTGCCGCTACTTCTAGCAGCTAGGTAGCAGGGCTTCCTTCTATGTGAAACCCTATCCCTCCCTTCAAATGTGTCTCTCACGGGGATTTATAACTGCGATGATGACTCCCCGCGAGTTGAGGCCTTGTAAATGTGGACAATGTTGCATTCATGGGCTCATCCCCTCACGAAAATTCAAAACTGAAAGTTTTCTCGTTTTTAGTGTAGAAACAATTTGTATTTATTGTCTGTTTTGGACTCATGGTTTTTTTTTCAGGCTTTGTCTGCGGGAGCTTTTTTCATGTCGTTTCTTCAACATCTTAGTCCTTCCAGCGTTTTGCCTTAAATAATAGCACATGTTTCTTCTCTGAAAGGTAATTAGGGCAAAATTTTGGTTGTTGTTGTTATGTACCTATTGTGCGAATAATAATGAAGAACTTAATAGCTTTATGGCTTAGGTTTTGATTAAATACTGCAATATGTAGTTCAGTCACCATTTGTTTGACTGAGAAAAGCTCACCACGGCTGGGAGGATACAAACAAATTCAACCCCGGAAAAAATACAAGGATTGGCAAGGATCCAGACATATCAAAAAATATATATATAGCAACGCGTAGGATAAATGATCAATAAAGCATACATCCACCACGAGCGACATTAGCCATGTTGGGACTAGAGAAATCTTTGAGCGGTCCATTCCTTATCATGGACCATACGGGGGTAGGTTGGCAATATGCTCAAGCCCTTACTATATAGAAGTGGATTGCGTTCACGAGGGATGGGATAAGGACATAAAAGCATAATAAAGCCTAGTTCAGTCACCATTTGTTTGACTGGGAAAAGCACAATCTGAAGCCATTGGATTGGTCAAAGAGACTCACTATTGCACTGGATGTTGCTAGAGGTGTGGAGTATCTTAACAGTTTGACTAACCAGAGTTTTATTTGAGGTTTGTGATGTGCCCACCTTGTTATCTGCTCTCAAATATTTGACCACTATGTAAGTTCAAGTGCCCACCTGGTTATATGCTCTCGAACTGCTCTTGAATCTTTGACCACTTGTAAGTTCAAGTGGGTTGAAATACAACATAAACTAAGATTTGCTATATTTTCGAACTAATTGGTTTTTACATTCCCTTTGCCTTTTTCTATAGTGTGATAGAAAAAAGTAATTTGAATGGGTAGCTTTGTTCTGAAGTTTTTAACTTGCCGCAACTTAAGACAATGTGAGTGTATTTAATATTTTCTTTGCAATATCATCAATGTTACATTGTTCAAAGATCAAACTTGAACATTCAGTGTCTTCATTTTTCCAATGGTGTAGTATTCTCTCCAATAATTCTATAGATGGGACTCTGTCAATTATGGAAGGAACTATCAGCCAGTCCTAAGGAGTAAGTAATAAGAAATCCACATAAGCAAAATAGGCTAGAAACACAAATAAGCCCTTTGGTTTTGAACTGATTTTCTGATTATCATTATGTTTAGAGCAATGCAAATTGTTGATGCTATGAGAGCTCAGATAGAAGTTCAGAGAACAGAGCAATGCAAATTGTTGATGCTATGAGAGCTCAGATAGAAGTTCAGAGAAGGCTCCATGACCAGCTAGAGGTATGACATTTTCTTCTGAAATTATGCAAATCGACGAACATAATATATCTCCCATGTTTAAGTTACGTGATGGCTGAATGGAATCTATCTCTGGTAAATGTCAATGTAGGTTCAAAGGCGCTTGTAGTTGAGAATACAGTCGCAAGGTAAATATTTGTAGACCATATTAAAGAAATCACATCAAACATTAGCATTAGAAGCATCGACATCAGCATGCCTTGAAGCCACAAGAGCCAAGCTTGCAGATTTGGCCTCCAAGCTTCCTACAAACAATGTGAAGCCAAATTAATCTGTAGTGAAAGTGACTCCATTGATGGACATTCATAGACAAGATCACGAGGACCTAGAGGTCAAGCCCCACCTTAGATATCATTGTTATAAAAATCAGTTTGCAGGCCACGACATGGAGCAGAGTAAACATAGATCATATTATTACACGAGGACCTAGAGGTCAAGCCCCACCTTAGATATCATTGTTATAAAAATAAGTTTGCAGGCCACGACATGGAGCAGAGTAAACATAGATCATATTATTACAAATGTTTTTTAATAAGATGTTCAATATTGCTTCCTCTTAAATTGCTTGGATTTAGGGTTATTGTTGCATTTGGTGTATTAGGCTATAATTTTCCACTTAAAGTTTAAAATAAAGAGATTATATCTAGGAAAACCATCAAATCAAGCATAAACCAGCAAACCCACAAAATCTTTGACGAAATGCAAACTCAAAATTTCAAACAAAATCTGTTAATTGACATGCAATTTGGAGGGTGGTACAATGTTCCTTTGAGATCCCTTAATGAAGGAAATTGAGGAATATGAGCATGACTTTCTATGAAATTCTTCTTTTGTAGTGGCACCGGAAACAAAAGAGAGAAGATGCAATTGTTGTGAATGAAGAGGAAGAGAGTGTGTGTGGTGAGGATGATTGTAGTTATGATGATAGCAAGATGGATTTTGGTTTGTCCTCGTTTTCTGTTTCAAGTTGCATTAATAAAATTTTGTATTTTCACTGAGATGAATCTGTAGTGACACAAGCTCAGTCCAAAATTCATATTTACTAGAAGTTTAGAGGAATAATATTTTGGTAAAGTCATCAGTGGGTTGAATAGCTAGATCAATTTAGTAATTAGGCTTTTGATATATGAAAATAAATAAAAATAAGTATTGTCTATAAGGAAAAAAACAAATTATGAAATCCAATTATAGAATTCAGATGATAGGCTTGCACTATGAACAAGCAATCAACTACAAGTCTGATGTCTTCAAACTCATTTTTTGTTCCAAAAAAAGGATCCTTTGTAGTTCACAAGTGGAAATGTCAGTAGATTTATAATAGACAATAATGGTTCCAGTCTCAAAGCATAGCTTCAATCCCTTCTCTTGATCAAATCCATTGTTAGGAATCGTGATTATGCATTACTAAACTCAGGAAAATCATAAAGAGATTTATTGTATCCTAGATATGACATTTAAATCATTCTAGTGACCTCTCAAATATGGTAAGCAACACCAGTGAAGAACACAAATGTACTCTATTATTATTTTGAGCTGCTATGAACCAATTCAGCTGTCTCTAATGTGTTAAGCATTGTCACATGCAAGGGCCAGTGTATATAATCGACAACTTATACAAATAACCTTTGTTTTAGAGTTCTACTAACTGTAAGATAGCCTTGTGAGCTTTGAGAAGACCTCCTAAATTAATTTAGAGTATTAATATATATTTTTCTCAAACACCATGCTTTGTTATTATACTTCCTTGTCGTTGCCTAGAATCCTATGCTTATCAAGAAATGGGATTTTCTTTTTCTTTCCATCTTAATTAAGTGCAAAGGCCTAGCCAATATTTCGAACCAGAATGGAATTGTAACACCGCCCTGCTTTCACCTATCCATCTTTCCTTTTCCTTGCTCTATAGTGTGATAAAAAACAATAATTTGAATGGGCAACTTCGTTCTAAAGTTTTTAACTTGTCACAACTTCAGAAAATGTGAGTGTATTTAATATTTTCTTTGCAATATCAAAGATCAAACTTGAACATTCAGTGATCTTCGTTTTTCTAATGGTGTGGGATTCTCTCCAATAATTCTATAGATGGGACTTTATCAATTATGGAAAGAATTGACAACCAGTCCTGAGGAGTAAGTAATAAGAACTCTACAGAGCAAAAATGGGCTAGAAACTCAAATAAGCCCTTTGGTTTTGAACTGATTTTCTGATTGTCATTATGTTTACGAAGCAATGCAAATTGTTGATGCTTTGAGAGCTTATATAGAAATTCAAAGAAGAATCCATGACCAGCTAGAGGTTTGATTTTTTTCTCAAATTATGCAAATTGACGAACATAATTCTCTCCCTTGTTTCAGTTACCTTATGTCTGAATGAAATCTATCTCTTGTAAATGTCAACGTAGGTTCAAAGGCACTTGCAGTTGAGAATAGAATCACAGGGTAAATATTTGCAAACCATATTAGAGAAATCACATCAGATATTGGCATCAGAAGCATCGACATCAACATGCCTTGAAGCCACAAGAGCCAAGCTTGTAGATTTAGCCTCCAATCTTCCTTCAAACAGCGTGTTGACGATGTTGGATCTGCCAACATCAGGGGATCACCCTGGTATGAAGTCCCAACTAGACCTCACACCATTTGGTGTGGGAGTCCCATCCGGTACGATGGCCCAATTGCCATTATCTTAAGGATTTTCCTCAACTCTTGCTTGTCATCACATGAGAGTGGTTTGCTTTGTCTTCGAGAAGTGAGGTTCGCATGCCTGGTGAGTGTAAGTGTCATTTGTGTCAATGGTTCTTTCACTGTCGAGGGAGAAGGTAAGAGTGAGTTCCAGGTTGATTGGGAGCAGTGCCAACACTGCTAGGAACACACAACACAACAAGACATACACAGCTTCCAGAAGAGTAGTCCACACGGATGCAGTAGTCACAACACACAAGGGAAGATAACACGTATAACACTCAGCGGATTAGTCCACATTACAACAAGTTTCATGTGAAAGGTATGTCCGATGTCCGAGAGAGTAATTTGCACAGACGAGACAACGTTAACAGCATATATAACACATTCCCATTAACATATTATGCATTACAACAAGTGAAATAGTTCAAATTTAGAACACAGGTTAAAGCAACATGCATCACAAGGGTTAAAGATTAGTCTTACAACAGTTACAATACACGTGTGAAAACGTGTTGGTCTAGTAGCAGGATTCTAAATTAAGTGAAAGTTCCAAGACACATCGTTACACCATACATCACTAACCCCATGTGAGAGGCGTTGGAGCCACTACTTACTCCTCAAAGGAAAGATTACAGACTATCTTGGCTATGTGGGAGGAGTTGAGGTGAAAAGTCCTTTGCATGTACAAATGAGGGGGTATTTATAGCCAAGGGTGAAACTGACCCTTGTCGCTACTCAAATACCCTCGTGACTATTTGACTTCCATGACTTTTCGACTTTACATGACTCTTTGTACAACAAGTGGGTCTCTTGGACTTCCACATTACATTACATTGATTGACAACATAGCCCATAGTGGAGATGTGGGCGACGTGACTCATGACATGACTCAACATGACAATGATGGTTCATTCATGTTGCTACTGGAGTGCATGTCGAGCTACAGTGTTGTTGGGTGATGGATGTCTTCATGGTGTATCACAACTTCACCTCCACATGGCAAAGTGCGTGAAGTCTTCGATGGTCTTTGGTTTTCTTGATGATGCTTAGGCATGTTGTTCTTTGCTTGCATGTTGGAAGGCTTACCAGGCTCATCTCTTTGCAAAAGGTGCATGTCTGTTCGTGAGCACATCTTTCATGTTTGCTCGTCTGTCCACCCATGAACATATATTTGCATGATCATCCATTCACGAGCACATCTCTTTGCATGCATCGTTTGTTCATCCATTGGTGAACCTATCCTTCTATATGTGCTCCCTTCATTCATCGCATTTGTCTTCTTGCCATGTTTGTTGGTGTACCTATACCTGCAGTCACTCACGATGAGATGACATCAAATCCAAAACCTCCTAATCTACCATGACACATGCTCATTTTGGATGTAGGTGACCAGGAGAGGCAATAAGGTTGTGAAGCGGGATGATGGCTCCGGGCACTACTGATGAAAAATGTGCAAGAGTCACTAAGTGATGAAGATGGGCAATCAAAGTCGACAATGATTATCTGCGAGGTCTGGCTCGGCTAGAAGGCAAAATTACCCAAATTTTGGGAGGGATAGTCCGCACTGCAGGAAGGCAAGTTAGGCAAGATCTGTGCGGTTTCCAGAACGAGCAGGCAGCAGGGCTAGAAGGCCAAATTTGTGCAATTTTCTAGAGGAACAAGTCGGGCTATAAGGAGGGTCAGCAGACAGAGATTACACAATTTTTCGGAGGAACTGCCCAAGAGCCTGGCAGCCAAAACTGCGTAATTCCCAGAGGGAACTGGCAGTTTGATGCTGGGGTCACTGGCAACCAAAACTTCACAATTCCCAGAGGGAACTGGCAGTTGGCTACTAGGGTCACTGGCAGCCAAAACTGCACAATTCCCAAAGGGAACTGGAAGTTGGTTCTTGGGTCACTAGCAGTAGAAACTACGCAATTCCTGGAGGGAACTGGCAGTCTACTACTAGGAGTTGCTGGCAGAGGAAACTACACTGACGTTGGGAGGCCGGCATGTTGATCATCTCTGCACAATTTCTAAGCTGAGTGGACTGTTGGGCAGTAGAAGGCCTGCTCAGGAAAACTACGCAATTTCTTGGATGAGCATTCGGTCGACTGCTAGGATGACTCATTGAGAAAATTGTGCAATTTTTTGAGGGAGACAAGGACAAGAACTTGGTGTCTGTCCAGCCTGTCTGCGCAATTTCCTCAATCAATTGAGCATGTAAGGTCAGTGGCCTCTCTGCAATTTTTTAGGGGAGTCAATCCCGGAGTGACTGTCGGGTCTGACTATCCGGGGGGTTAGTATGAAAGTGGATTGAATTGCTTGCAGGCAGTGCAACTTGAAAAGACTTGCTTGATGCTTCTGTATTGTTCTAGTTGACAGTCGATCGAGTCGATCATAGGGCGATGGTCCAGTTGTCAGAGGGGAGTCTGGTCCGTCAAAACTTCAACAAAAATGACTAAGTGTGTGAACGATCGAAAGATGCATAGGTGATCATGCAAAAACACACTCTCATGACTCGACGACGAAACGACTCAAACAATCTAGACACACATGTTCAACATGACTGACCGACAGTGCAAGTGACAAGCACGACACTCGCGATTGACTGTCCATTGATCGATACAATGCTTGCGCGACAGTGAATGTGATTTCGTGTGTGAGTGAGATAGATGCTTTCATAGCGAACACAACAAGCACATACGAAGCGAAGACTTTGAGCATAACCAAAACATGGTCGCAAGCATGACTTAGACACCATCATGAAAAAACTTGAATGAAATGAACAAGCAAGGTGGATGCAAGGACTCACACGAGCTCACAGAGTGAACCCGAGTGTGTGCAGTCATTAAGTGAAACTCTCAAGGGAGGCTCCAAAATTGGGTGCAGGCCTAAATTTTGGAGGGTGGTTGTAGCTGCTACAACACAGCGTGAAGCCAAATTACTTTGTAGTGAAAGTGACTCCATTGATGGGCATTCATAGACAAGATCATGGGGACCTAGAGGTCAAGCCCCACCTTAGAGATCATTGCTACCAAATCAATTTGCAAGCCATGACATGGAGGAGAATAAACATAGAGCAGATTAGTACAATTGCTTTTTAATAAGATGTTCAGTATTACTTCCTCTTAAATTGCTTGGATTTGGGGTTATTGTTTCATTTGGTATATTAGGCCAATATTTTCCACTTCAAGTTTAAAATAAAGAGATTATATCCACAAAAACCATCAAATCAAGCATAAACCAGCAAACCCACAAAATGTTTGATGAAATGAAAACTCAAAATTTCAAACAAAATTTGTTATTTGACATGCAATTTGGAGGGTAGTAGAGTGTTCCATCGAGATCCCTTAATGAAGGAAACTGGGGAAGATGAGCATGACTTTCTATGCAATTATTCTTTTGCAGTGGCGTTGGAAATAGAAGAGAGAAGATGCAATTATTGTGAATGAAGAGGAAGAGAGAGTGTGTGGTGAGGATGCTTGTAGTTATGATGATAGTGGGATGGATTCCGGTTTGTCCTCATTTTCTGTTTAAATTTGCATTCATAAAATTTTGTATTTTCACTGGGACGAAGCTATAGTGACACCAACTCAGTCCAAAATTCATATTTACTAGAAGTTTAGAGCAATAATATTTTGGTAAGGTCATCAGTGAGTTTAATAGCCAAATCAATTTAGTAATTAGGCTTATGATATATAAAAAAAATAAAAAAATAAAAAGTATCTTCTGTAAGGAAAAAAAACCATGAGATCAAAATATAGAATTAAGATGATAGGCTTACACTATGAACAAGCAATCAACTACAAGTTTGATGTCCTCAAACTCATTTTTTATTCCAAAAAAGGGATTCTTTGTAGTTCACAAGTGAAAATATTAGTAGATTTATAATAGAAAATAATGGTTCCAGTCCCCAAGTATATCTTCAATCCCTTCTCTTGATCAAAGCCATTGTTAGGAATCGTAATTATGTATTACTAAACTCAGGAAAATCAGAAAGAGTTTCATTGTATCCTAGATATGACATTTAAATAATTATAGTGACCTCTCAAATAGGGTAAGAAACACCAGCGAAAAACACAAATGTACTCTATTATTATTTTGAGCTGCTATGAACCAATTCAGTTGTCTCTAACGTGTTAAGCACTAGCACATGCAAGGGCCAATGTATATAATAGACAACTTGTACCAAGAACTTTAACCTTTGTTTCAGAGTTCTACTAACTGTAAGCTATCCCTATGAGCTTTGAGAAGACCTAAATTAATTTAGAGTATCAATATATATTTTTCTCAAACAACGTGCTTTGTTATTATACTTCCCTGTCGATGCCTAAAATCCATTGCGTATCAAGAAATGGGAATTTTTCTTTTTTCTTTTCATCTCAATTAAGCGCAAAGGCCTAGCCATGGTTTCGAACCAAGACGGAATTGTAACACCGCCCTGCTTTCACCTATCCAGCTTTCCTCTTAGTTCTTTGATGAAGATAGAATCATAACACATTGTTGAAAGATAGTGTAGAGACAAATAAAGATAGTAAAAACTAGAATGTAATTTTATTAGTGAAGAATATGTCTTGGGTTCTTTCATGATAGGTGTTCATGCTGGTTATAACAAAATCTAGGTTATTGGGTGAGATTTTGTACTAGATTTGTTACCCAGTGAGGTTTTACATTACATATTAAATTTGTTACCGCACAGGATGTTATATTTCGTTATAATAGTGATTATAATGTTATATTTCGTTATAACAATACTTATTTATTTGTTACATAAGAAGTTTTTGTAAACCTTACTAGATGATATATTTATTTATAACCATACTTATTGTAATCTAGATTTAGTGACTCTCTATTATTGTAATATGGGTTTACTGATTCTATGCTTCATACATCTAATAGGAAAACCTTGCAGCTAAGAAGGAGATAAAATATTGATTACTGAGGCAAACACATGAATGAAGAGGATATATGTGAAATGGTTTCTTCTCCTCATTGCAGGTTATTATGCATTAGATACTATTTTGCTGACCCAGATTTATTTCAGGGAACCACAGTTGACAGTGAAGTTTTGGTATGTTTCAGCTAAGATGGATTTGTATATCTCTCTCCATTCATAAGCAACTGGCCTTGAATGGTTGGATAATGTCCTCCCTCATAACAATAATTCTAACAAGCTTGTTATATAGTATCATGCTTTCTGGATCCAGGTTATATGTGGTGTATTACACTATTAGTACCAAATTGTTCTTGATCTTATGGTTATTTGTCATGTATTAAAATTATTTTTATAGATTGTTACCAAAATGACATATCCCAATTATTTGGGATTTGTTACACATTAATATTATCCTCTAAAATGGAGAGTTAAGTGTATTTATTTATTAGAATATTTTGGGGAGATGATTTTATGTATTTGATTGGTGTGTTAATTTTCTCGCTCAAATGCTTCTAAAAGCCATTGTCATTTTCTTGCTTAGGCCATGGTTAGGTTGACTTGGGTTTCATCTATGCTTTACATTTAAAGATATTTACCATATATGCCTTACATTTAAAGATATTTATATCTATACTTGGAGGAGGTATGCTAAAAATATATTTGTCAATGGTTATGTTTCTAAAATGATTAAAAAACACAATTATAATCATAAATATTCATGGCATTCATGAGGTTGATAGCCTGAACACCTCTATCGAAATGAAACTTAAAGATGACTTATAATTTACAAAAGGGCAAGTTGCAAGCTAAAAGTTATAATTTACAAGCGAGCAAGCTGAAAAGTTTGCAAAATATATGAGAAAAAATAAGCTCTTATAGTAGAAAGAAGGCACTATCAGTTTAGCAAATGTTTTCAAATAACTAATATTTAGTTAGGGTGAAGCTCTCAGATATTAAGATATTGGGAGTTGATAGTTTGGATATTTTTCAGTAATGTTTTATATATATTTGTCTAATATTAAATTAGTTTTAAAGAGATTATTTTTTATTTAGTTTTATGTATAATAAAAATAATGTAGATAAATAATTTATTAGGTATATATTCTCTTCATCCAATTTATAATAATTAAAAATCTCTATAACCTAGAGTAGATGAGCTTTATTAAAAACTAAATGTAATGTAAAGCAAATTAAAAACCTAATTATGTATACTTAATTATAAACATTTTAATATAAAATAAATAAAATAAAATATATTCCATTAAAATTAATTAATTTAGGCTTCAACATCAAATATTTATAAATAATTAAAATACATTTCTTGAAATCTATATTTATTACAATAATTAAAATACATTTTCTGATATCTATATTTATTACTCTATATATAATATATTTATGACAAATATATGTACAACATTTTCTTATTTCTATGGAGAATATATTAGTCTAACATAAAAATGACTCATCAATTTCATAGATTGTATAATTTAAATTTTGTATGATTTAGACTAAGCAAATTAATTTATTTCTATCAATTACAAAAATCTAAAAACAAAATTTAATGATAAAATAAAACATACTAATTTGATAAATTAATAAATATTTCCCTTCTTAAAATGTTAATAAAGAACTAAATTAATACACAAATCTATAATTTAATACATTTCTTTAATTTAAAAATGACCATATATATGATAACATGTATAATATAAGTTGTCACTATTGCAAGTTTTTTATCAAATGCATGAGGTAACAATGATTTGGTTAAACACAAAAATTAATGCACAAAATTATATTTGAATACCATGCCAGAGAATTCATACAAAAGCTCCATGAATTTCAGGGCCATTAGATGATGTAGAATTATAAAAGTTTTCATTGTTGGCAATATAAGAACCATCTTTTGAATAGTTGTCACATCTTATATTGTAGGGAGAGAAGAAGATCTCATTTCTCATTAGTAAGAAAAGTGTGTATGGCACCGAGGCTTGTTTGATATGTATAGATAAACTATGGGACTCCGTGAAGATGGGGCAATTTATTGTTTCTAAGTTACTCCACAAATGCATATGCAGAATGGTATGCACTATGAAAAAACCTATGACAACTTGTAAGCAAACAATATCATCCAAAACCTACTATTAAAGCAACCAATATACAACAATAGTAGGATTCTTCTAATTTGTCATCCTTTGGGTTGATGCATTGCCTTGATTTCAACAATTACAAATAATTTCCTAAATGAGATAACCATCAATAATAGGGAATACAAATGAGAATAAGAATACAACATATTTTTTGAATACCACCATATCAGACATAGGAAAAAAAAAATTATTAAATGCCCTTCATCAAAAGACATAGAATGTCTAAAATGAAGCAAAAGTAATTTGTACCTATTGTTTCCTCTTAGTAGAAATTGCCCATTCTAGAACATTAATATTTCTTCACAATGGTTTTAATCTTTCATTGATAAAATAAGAAGTAAATTATATCTCAAACAATTTTCAGCTTCTCCATATTTCAATTATTGTTTTAATTGTTTATTACCAACTTAACTCAAACACACTAAACAACCTAGATCTAATACAACAATTATTATTTCAAATCAAAGTACAAATTTTGCAGTTCAACAATTCCAATTTAACAATCTTATTGGTCCCTCTTTGCACCTTTTGGGGCAATTGCTAGTTTTTATATTAAGTGATTTTTTATATGTTACGATTCTTCTCAAATTTATGCCTTATGGCGTTTCCTTTGCAACATCTAGTACAAATGCTAGTGTAGGAAAAAACTAAAATTATTTATTTTATTTATTTCTATACCATATCAAAAATTCTTTGACACAATCGGTATTTAAAATAATTTACCAAAACTAAAATACTTTTCCAAATGACTTTAACAACTTTATAAGGGTCAAATACAAAAATAAATATAAAAATGGAATATTCTCGTTTAAAAAAATAGATAAATAGAATCTTAATGAACACTAATATTTTACTTTTAAAAATATAACATATATGTGTTGGTTGATGGTTAAAAGTAAAGGTTTAATTTCACTATTGAATCATTTTATAAGATGTGATTTATTGGTTCACAATAAAGTCTATCCACATTGTAAGATTGAGTAGAGATGGTGGAGTATGTAGTGTATGAGATTTCATTATATGTTGGGTGGTTGATGAAAGCCTACAACCAATATGATAAGTGAATTACTTTAAAAATTATTTTATTAATTTATAATAATGTTTATTAACACTATGGAGTCAAGCATTGTGTTATATCTATTGTGTTAAGATATAAGTAAGTTATGAAATACATGGAATTTGATATTAGGTTGTTTGGTGGCAAAGGTTTATAACTAATATAACCAATGGAGCAGTTAAAAAGTGACTTATTGGTTGGTAGTTATAATTTTATTTATATTGTGAGGTCAAGCATAAGACATGGGATATGGAGTCCATGAAATTTGTTCATATGTTATTTGGTTGGTAGCAAAGACTCATAACTAATATAGCCAACAAATCACTTTAAAAGGTGACTCCTTAGTTCACAGTGAAGTTCACCCACATTGTGAGTTGAAGCATTATGTTAAGGCATGAGTGATCCTTGGAGCCTATGAGATTTGATCATGGGAAAGTAGGTTGGTAGTGAAGGCTCTTGGCTAATACAACCATGAATCATTTAAAGTGACTCATTGATTGACAATTACGTACATCTATGAAGTTAAGCATTGAGTTAAGACGTAAGCGATCTATGGAGCACATAGGATTTGATCATAAGTTGGTTGGTTGGTTCATAGTGAAGGCCCACAACTAATGTGACTAGATGAATCAATTTAAAAAGTGCCTCATTGGTAAACTTAAGTCCATCTGCACTATGGGGCCAAGCACTAACTTAATGCAAATGTGGCTTTTGGAACCCACAAGATTTGATCATGTAACATACCCCCTATTAATCTGCAAGCCTAACTTAGGAGGAGGCAGTTACTATGTTGCCCTTACTCTCATAGTCACATCATGAAAGTGGTGTCTAATTTTTTTCACTTTCTTTACTATTGAGAAACTTAACAAGAATGATTCCATCGTGTTTGTCTCATCAAGATGATTCCAATGGTATAAATTTTTCTTTGGTCTGACTCTTAGATCCAAAGATATGGCCATCTAAATGTTATCCATTTAATTGGTGACACCTCACCAACCTTCCATGTGGCTCTTGCGTGGTTCCCACATGGAAATCCTAGTCGGCCACTCTCGACCACATGGCAATGACCCTAGTTGTCGACCTTCTCATGTTGGTCACATAATACCCACTATACCCCAAGTGTTACCCAACTCATAACATATACACATTATATGAAAGGTATTATGGGTGTAGACCCCTAGAAGACCACGTCACCTCGGAACCACTATCCCTTGAGGTAACTCTTGTCACCCCATTGTTCCTTTTGGGGATGATCCTTATGGGAATATGTGGAACCCAGCAAGCCCCACCACTAGAGTGGCTTAATACCAATGTCCTCGTTGCAAGCTCAACCCCACATCAACCTGGTCAAGGCTCTCTTCGGTGCTTGCCATGATGCCAGGGTGACCCAACGCCCATTCAATCTCCGGGTGGCATGAACATACAAGACGACAACTTTACCAATCCTGTCATAGCATAAATACCGACCCATTACGCCACGCCCGCCTGCATACAAAAAACTTGTGTCTTTAGTACCCTGCTCGATGGAATACTGTCGAGGAAACCTTTTTGGGCTAACATGTACTGCCCCAAATCCTCACCTAGGCCTCCGATGCACATCTCCACATTATAATGGTTTGGGAGTTTTCTGTTGTGATGATGCAACAATACTTCATATCGACCCCACTCTACCAAGTCACCCCAAGATTTGTATCCCAACATTCTACTATGCCCTTCACTCTAAATCTTCGGGGTTCGGGGTGACATCACTGGTTCCTAACACTGGGATGACGTCCTCCTACATCGTGCCTTCCTTACCACTTATCACATGATTGAGAGTTCCATGAAACATTGATAACGACCCCACTGCTACCTCATCCTAGAGATTCGACCCTGATAGTTTCTCTTGGTGCTTGTTGACGGTGTTGGACTCGCCAACATTTAGGGGATCTCCCCAATATGAAGTCCCAATCAAACCTCACACCGTTTGGTGTAGGAGTCCCATCCAGTATAAAGGCCTGGTTTCCAAATCCTTAAAGATTTGCCTTAGCTCTAGCTGTCAACACAAGAGAGTTGCAATGGTGTCTTCAAAAAGTAATGGAAACGTGCCTCATGAGTGTGAAACAATTGTGTTGAAGTTCTTCTTCTGCGAATGGGGAAGAGAAGTGAGCCTCTAAGTGAGAGGCAACAATACCACCCATGAAGAGACACACATGAACCATAAGGATCCATCTACAATTCAACGGAATAGTCCACAACAGATGCGACAATCATTACAACCAACAAACAAGGAAAGATATGTCTAGTATCTCGCAAAATAATCCACAAGGATGGGACAACAAAAGCAACCATTACTTCACATTCTCAATAAGGTAAGCACTAAAATAACCGAAATAGTTCAATTATCTCAGTACATTAGAAAGCAAACATGAAATACAAACGTCCACATAATAGTCTTACAAACATTCATAATTCATGCATGAAGAACGTGCTGGCCTTAGAAGGCTACTGTTATTAAGCAAAAGTTCCAAGACACATGTTTACAATGTACATCACTAGCTCCAGTAGTGGGACATTGGAGCCACTCCTTGCTCCTCAAAGAGCTAGTTGATCTCTCTAATGCCTTGCGGGAGGAGCCAAGGTGAAAAGTCCTTTGCTCATACAATGAGGGGGTATATATAACCAAGGGGTGATGCTTCCCCCTTATGACTCTTTGACTACTATCATGAATGTTTAACTTCCTATGAATTTTCAACTTACATGACTCTTCATATTCATGTGTGTCCTTTGGACTTCCAATTTACAATACATTTGAATACAATACACATGGTCCACAATAATGATGTGGCATATGACTACTCATGACATGACATTGTTGACATGGACTGCTTGATGATGTGGTAGTGTCAGGTCATTGTTGTTGTTGAGTGCTAGATGTCTTCCTGGATATGCTTTCTCTTCTCCTCCGCATGACTTGGTAATGCAGAATCTTCAATGATCTTAAGTCTTAGATGGTAGTTGCAAACTTGTGTCCCTTTGCTTCTTCTTGATAGATCCACTTGTGAGTTCAGTTGTAAGAGGGTCTTTAGGCACACTTCCTTCCTCATTCTCCTTCTTCATCATCTCGCCATGACTTGATAATGTACATGTTCCTGCAATTCACTCGTGATGGGGAAACATCAATATGAAAACCCCCTAGCCTAAGATAATGAATTATTATCCATGAACTGATCCCTGGACAAGTCACATGCTGGGAGAAAGGGCTCAGCGACTGCATATTGCGTAGTTCCAGCAGACAGGGGGAGACCTTGATCACTGAGACTGCGCAGTGCGCAGCTCAGGTTGAACTGAGGGATATTTCTGCACAATCCTCACTGAAGGGAAAAATTGCGTAGTTCTAGCAAGCAGTGGAGGCTGTGAGATGGAGCCCTGGGAGGACAAACTGCATATTTTCAGGAGGCAAGGGGGACTGAGCGGCTAGGAGGCTTGAAGGGCAGAACTGCACAGTTTTAGGAGGTAATGGGTTCTAGCTAAGGGAAGGGCACTGGAGGAAACATCTGCATAGTTTTAGAGACCAAGGGAGGTTGTGCTTTCTGTGTAGTTCCAATGGGGAAGGAAAAGGCTTGAGGGTTGAGGATGCAAAATGCGCAGTTCAAGGTAAACTAGGAGGCACAACTACACAATTCAGGAGGTCAAGGGAGGCTGTTGGACTCAGGAATTGCACATAACAACATCCATGAAGGGTAGGGATTGTACACCGTGCAGTTCCAGGTAGCAGGGTCACATCCAAGAGGGCTAAGACTGCACAGTGCATAGTTTAGTTGGGCCCTAGTGAAGCTAAGTTGCCCAGTCTGGAATATTTTTCTAAAAATTGGCTAAGTGTGGGAAGAGAGATGGGCTCGTGATCAAATTGAGTTGTGATCACACACTTAGCATACTTTGACTACATGATAACATAGATCATCAGAACACACAAACAAAGCATTCCCCTTTGTGTGACTACCTCATGACGAGATACAACAAGTGCGACACTTGAGATAGACTTAGGACAACCATGATGACACTTGTACGATACTGCTAAAGACTTTGTGTATGAATGCGAAAAATGTTTACATGGTTGGGACAACTCATATACACAAAGACCGACCTTCGAAACCACCAGAAAAGGTTCGCAAATATCATACGACAATCAAACATGCCAAAATACAAAAATTAATCCAACATGCAAAAGGGGCCAAAGAACTTCGAGAAATCCCGTGAAATGAGCTTAAGTGTTTGCAACAATCAAGGAAAAGAGCAAGGAAGGCCCCAAAATTTGGGTGCAAGCAAAAATTTTGGAGGGTGTTGTAGTAGCTACAATATTGCTTCAATTGAAACCTCTGGTGTACCAAACCTCTAGGGTCATCCAATGGCCTGGGGCGCTTCTCCATCAACGACCCAGATCCTCCTTACTTACCCACTTGGTCATCGACTGGTCACATGATTAAGCCCCCCCCCCCTGATATCCTGTGTTTTGGGCTTAAAGTAATCCTAGCCTCACGCTTAGCGACCACTTGATAAATATATAAGGCCTTCACCCTTACCTCTGTTACATAGTTAATATCATATAAAGGTATACACAGGGTTTCCCGACCTATCCCTCCTGAACTTAAATGAAACTTGTCCATAACCATTAGCCCTTATACGCATGTCATCATAGAGATGTGTGTGTGTACATAAGCTATGATGTATCTCTTAAGCTTTTCACAGGGCTCAACCCAGTCCACTCAACACATTTATTTACATGTATTAATTATATAGCTAACGCTATCCTTCCTGAGCTTATAAACAAACATCAACCAGAGATATAGGCCAATTACATAGGTCTTTAAAAAACAAAGAGATCATTTTAACAACAAGGATTTGCTCATCCTTCATGCTCATATAATTAGATTGAATTCAAGCTCAGAGTATACACAAGAATTGAAGCATTCCATCAACAACACAACATAACTATGAACATTATAGAGATCTACCCATCTCTCTATATGCAACCATTTAGACCAATTTATAGGTTCAAGATGTATACATGAATAAACCATTCCTCATCCATGGCACTGTTTAGTCAATTTAGTTTCCTAATTTGCTTTGCTAAATTATCAACCGAGGCTCGTAAGCTGATGAAGTGTAGTGCATTGTATGTGCTAGTTAACACTTCTTAATTCGTTGTTTTGTATTTTTATATTGTTTTGTTTTGGGGGTTTCTTTGATTTATAATGATGTACAGTCTAAATTATGATGAAACTGAGTCTAAATTTCCTAAAGGTGAACTAATCAAAATCTAAGTTTTTTTTTTTTTGACAAGATTGGATATTGTTATATTATAAAACAACAACAGGGGGACTAGGTCCCAGTACATATGGAGAGGAAAGGTCAATGAGGTTGGAGCAAAATGGGAACACCGTCCCGTCTTCCAAATCATTGTTCAAGCTTCTTAAAATTTGAAATACATAACGACTATATTGTCGTACAAACTGCCCTAACAATAAACAAAAACTACATAGCATAGGAAATTATCAAAGGGGTCACCAAAACTGATTAATAGAATCCTTTGGAGGCTTGTCTTTCTTGTTTCTGAGCTTGGTTGAGGCTTCACCTTGCTCGCTTTGGTTCAATGTCTTTATGTATCTTACTGCTTCTTCTAGATGTTGACATTTTTCTTTTAGTCCTTCGAATTCTGCTTTCCGCTTCTCGAATTTCTTCTTCTTGGATTTATTTTCAGACTCCATTTCAGCCTTGAGCTCATTGAAATTTTTGATGAAGTGTCCGATCATGAAATAGTTTGCCTTGCAGAGCACGCAGTTACTGTTGCTCTCGATCTGCTCCAAAGGATTGCCAGACATGTTGAAAGCAGGGGAGGAGCTCTTCTTGTCCTCGATGTAGTTCTGTGCTCGAGATCTTCTAAATGTGGGAGAGTGGAAGGCAATGATTCTGAAGTTGTTGGCCGAGATTTTTCCCTTGATCAAAAGTCTGATGCAGCTTGAGGAATGCTTGGAGAGCAGATCTTCATTAATGGCTGACTGTTGTTGATACCTATAGATGAGAGCGCTTTTGAGAGGAGGGATGAGGCAGCGGGGAAGGATCAGCCTGATAGGGGGATAAGATTTGCTTCTAGGGCCCAGAGAAACTCTTGTCGATGAGGGAGGGAAGAAATAGGGAGGATGGGAAAAGATTTGGGGGCAAGGAGAGGGATTGGACAGCGTAGAACAATGAGACACCACTGAAATAAATTGAGAAGCCTTGAGCTCAGGACTAAGCGGTACCACGAGAACAAGCAGGGTGTTAGCAGAAATATTGGACAGACAAATAACTAAAACAATAATACCTCTACTGACGGACAAAAGGAAAGAAGAGTAGTTGATGATGCTCCTCGGACACCTCCAGAAAAAGACACTGCAACCTGGACTTCTGCAAGCGCTGTTGAGAGGCTTCTTCATATGAGGAAACCTGATCCCTGGCTGCCTCTTATAGAAGGAGCAGGGAGGTTCCTTGTGATCCTTCCCGGTAGCTGATACATTGCATTTTGTGACAAACCTGATTCCCCTGCGTTCGAAAAGACTGTTGCCCACTTTTGTCATGTCTTGAGGACGATATTTTTTTCCATGAGGATCCTCTGCCTATTGCTTTGAACGGGGGAGATTTTTCGTGCTTCTCTAGGCGGATTTCCTTGTTTCTGAGTCTGTCATATGCTGGAAAATCATGGTCTGGGTCTGCATAGTACTGAGTTCCTTTTTTTTCCCATGAATGATGCTTTTTCCAAGGATTTTTATTTTGGGCCATCTCACCCCAAAAGGCTGGTTATGGTATTGGTTTTTCATAGACAACATTATTTTCTTTTGTTGTCCCAGCCTCTCTATCCACCACCTTGTTGCTCAGGCATCTACTGCTTTGTTGTGAACTCTTAGCACATGTTTATAGACCAATTTCCCTAACAGGTTGATATTATCATTGATTCTCTGCTTTATCTTATTCAAGGCTAGATTTTTAAATTCTCTTCCAGAATCCATTGCTGCTATTATAATAGCAGAGTCTCCGATAATAATTGGATCTTTGGCTTGGAGCTTTGTGAGGAGACTGGTTCCCATTAACAAACCATAAGCCTCTGCTCTATTGTTTGATAAATTCCCAAGCCCCCACTCAAACATTGATATTGTTTCACCTTGCTGATCTAGTATTAGCCCACCCACCCCAGCTCTTTTGGGGTTATTCTTTGACGCTCCGTCAAAGAAGAGTATGAAGTTTTTTTTGTTTTTGATCCATTCCTCTACTTCCTTTTCATTTCCCTGCAACTTCCAATTAGCTTGTTTGTTTCCAACATTCTTTGGAATATAAATCCTGGTTATGCCATCTAATGGAATCCTATTGTACCAAACCTTTTATGCATGTGTCTAGTTGGTTTGATCTGGGGGAGGCATACCTTTGGCGTTGATCATTTCCGCAATTTGAGCCCAAGTTTTGGAAAGAATAGTCCCTAAATTTGGTTTATTTCCCTTGAAGATACACTTATTTCTGGCCAACCAAATGTGCCAGCAAAGTGTGGAGGGGAGACATTTCCAAGCACTTATGATGGCAGCCTTGTTTCGCTTTGCATGGGGATAGCTTTGAGCCCAATTTTTGAAAAACAGAGACAACTGCACAATTGGCTCATTTTTCAATTCAAGGGGGCTGATAACCTATTTCTAGCACTGTTTGGCTATGGGACAATTCAAGAAGAGATGTTGGGAGCTTTCTTCTTCAGAATGGCAAAAGACACAGATTAACGGCCCATGAATGCCCTTTTTCCTCAAATTCTCTACAGTAAGAATCCTCCCTTTTAACAGGGTCCACACGAAGAACTTGACTATAGGAAGGCTAGCGTTCTTCGACACAACAAGCCAGAGGCTCCAATTATCGAAGTTGCTATAATTGCAAAGGAAGTTGTAACCAGATTTGACAATGTAGTCTCCTCCGCTGGGATCCCAAATATAGGTATCCCTCTTTTGTTTGTTAATCGGAGATGAGCCATATAGAAGTGCCTTCAAATCTTCCCATTGATCAGAGAGGCAAATTGGGAGAGATGGCCTTTTCCAAGCGGTCCATCTATTTTGATCCCATTCCAAAATAGAGTATAAGGAAGATATGCCCTTCTCCTCCATCCAATCATGAAGATTTTTCAAGTTATGGTGTCCTTTTAACGGAGCTACTCCCATGATTCTGTCGTTCCATATGGAGGTGTTTTCTCCATTTCCAGGATTTATTGAGAGTTGATCTTGGATGTGGGGGACGGCTTTTTTCATAAGTCTCCAAATTTGGGTACAAGGGCGGTCCGGGATCAGCCCATTAATCAATGAAGACCTCTGTCCGTTGAGGTATTTCCTGGCCAAGGCTTCTCCCCACCACTGATCCTAACCAATTAACATGCACCAGACTAATTTTATACCAAGAGCTTTGTTTTTTATATTTGGAGACGGATGGAGATACCTCCATATTCGAAGGGAAGAGTGACATGATCCCACCAAACCAAACTGAACTTCTTAGAGTCTTGTCTCCCCCCCGCCAAAGGAAGCCTCTGATTATGAGCTCCATTTGTTTATGGATGCTAGCTGGAGCCAAAATAAAGGCGAACTGGTAGATAGGCAAAGCCGAAAGGAGTGCTTTGATTAAGATGGTTCTACCAGCCACGTTAACCACATCATTCCCCAACTTTGGATTTTCCCTCTTACTTTCTCGATTTGTTTATTCCAAGTCTCTGTTTTAATCCCTTCTTTAGCTAGAGGTAAACCCAAATATATGAAGTGGCTCCAATTCTGCTGAACTGGGATTTCCAGTATTTGGGAAATCCTATGCATGATGTTGTTTGGCACATTCCAGGTGTATATTCTGCATTTTTTATTGTTCAAATGACCTCTAGAGATAGCTAGGAAGTCGTCCAACACCTTTTTGAACCTTCTAACAATTATACTAGATGCTCCCCCAATCAAAAGGGTGTCGTCTGCAAAGAGAGAGTGATTGATTTCTTTAACACCTCAAGCAATTCTTATGCCTCTGATTTCCCTTCTCAAACGCTGATTTTCCAGCTGTATGCTAAGAGTTTCTGCCATAATGATGAACAGAAAAGGAGAGAGCGGGCATCCCTGCCTCAGTCCTCTAGAGCTGCGAAAGTATCTAGTGTGTCTTCCATTAATTAGAGGTGCAATCCATGGGTTGGAGATGCATGCTTCAATGATCCTAATAAAATTGTTTGAAATGCCAAACTTTTGTAGAATTGCAACAAGAAAACGATGGCAAACATGGTCAAAAGCATTGGCCATATCCAACTTTATAACGATTCTTCTCTCATTGTTTTGGACACTACTGTGTATGACTTCTTGAATGAGGATTACATTGTCAGTGATTTGCCTTTTTGGGACGAAGCCCCCTTAGTTCTCCAAAATGATACAAGGAAGGATTTTTTTTAGACGGTTAGCCAAGATCTTGGTGATGATTTTATAAGAAGAGTTACAAAGAGAAATTGGCCTGAATCTATCAAAGGAGACCGGGTTTGGCTCTTTGGGGGTAAGGGCCAGGTGAGAGGTTTTCGTATTTTCCCCCACTTTGTGCTTTTTGAAGACATTCTTGATCATGCGTACCAGATCTTTTTGGATTGTCTCCCAATGGCTCTTGTAGAAGGCGATGGTGAATCCATCGGGACCTGGAGCTTTTTCTGGGTGCATGCTCCAAACAGCTTCCCTTATTTCTTCCATTGTTACCTCCTTCTCAAGCTCACTATTTTGTTGATCGCTGACTTTGTTGTTGATTTGATGAAGAAAATCAGTGCTATCCACTTGATGATATTCCGTTGTGAGGAGGGATTTAAGGTTGTTAACGCTGCTTCTTTTATTTCCTCTTTCCCCTTGATTTCCTACCCTGCCACATGGATTTTGTCAATTTGGTTGCCTGCACGACGAATCTTGAGGTTGTTGTGGAAAAAGGCAGTGTTCTTGTCCCCAACTTGGATCCATAGACATCTGGATTTTTGTCTAAGTTCCTCCTCTTCATTTCTAATTTGCTGATAGAGGGTCGCAAACATTTTTGCCTCGTGAGCTTTGTCTTGATCAGTTACTTACTGACTTTCCTTTTCTTTGTTCCACTTCTCCAACTTATCTTGCAATTCTAATTTTTGTTGCTTGTCCCTTAGAGCTTCTTCTCTGGCCCATGTTTTAATTTTTCCTCTCACATTTTTGAGCTTAGTCTCCCAAACATACTGTGGGGAGCCCAGAACCTCTTCTTCCCGGCTCTCTTTGATCAAATTTCTAAAACTATCCTTGTTGTCCCAAATTTTGTTATACTTAAATGGAATCGAACCCTGATTTTCCCACTTGCCCAGGATGAGCGCAACTGGCTTATGGTCGGAAGCCGAGGCATGCACGATTTTAGTCTTTATGGACGAGAAGCTTGCTGCAATATCCTCCCGGATCAAGATTCTATCAAGCCTTTCTTTTATGTTATGAATGCCCGTTCTTTTGTTGTTCCATGTGAATTTTCCGTTGTTGGGATGGATATCCAATAACTTATGTTCAGCAATAATGTCCTCCAGGGCAGCTCTTGACAGATCTCCTATGAATCTGCCTCCCAGCTTTTCCTCTATATTCCGGATCAGATTTAGATCCCCTCCCATTATTAGGTTGTCAATCTGGGCATCTTGCAACTCTTCTTTTAGAGACTCCCAAAATAAGGCTTTGTCTCTATAATGATTCGGTGAATATATATTTATAACCGTATATGTGATGTTTGTATTCTTCTTTGTTAGATATGTCCTAACCCGGCTGCTGTTGAGATTTTGGCTGATAATTTTCCAGTTCCATTTATTCCACAATGTACCAATGCCTCCTGATGCCCCATTTGAATTTGTCGCTATTCCTTCATAATTTTTTTGGGTTGCTATCAGCTTTTGAAATTCTCGGTTATTAATTTTGGTCTCTTGGATCATTAGAATATCCGGTTGTTCCTGCTTTATCAGATCTCTTGTTGTGTTGAGTTTTAAGGTAGAACCCAACCCCCTGCTATTCCAAGAGACCAAGATCATTATTTACTTGGTTTATGGTGGTTCCCAGCCTTGTCCTTTGGCTGTGTTTTCTCCCCGCTCCCTTTCTGTTTGCCCAAGAAGGTGTCCATAGGCTGTTGGGTTCCGATAGCCATGGCCTTTGTTGTAGCCTCATCTCTAAGTTCCTTGTTGGATTTCCTCCTGGATTTTTTTGGCTGTTCCAATGCATCGGTTGTTTCTTTGCCTTTGTTTCTGCTGAGGATTCTATCGATTGAGGGGGGGGAGGCGAGAAGCTGGGGGGTGGGGAGGAAGCACTGGCATTAGCATTTAGCTAGGGAGGGGAGTGAGGAGATGGAGGGTCATCTTCAAGGAGTTCGAAGGGATTAGAATATGGTTCCACCGGAGGAGCCGGGGTGATGAGGGGGTGAGAGGAAGTAACAGTGTTTTCTTTTGCTTGAGGAGGGTTCTGGACATTTTGTTTATTACTAGTTTTCTTCCTTTTCACTTGTTCCCAATCGTTTTCTTGGGTTTTTGCATTCTCCACTGTCTCTACATCCTTAAGCTTGCTACATCTATTAGCAAAATGACCATACTCGTGACATACCTTGCATTTGAAGGGGATTTTCTCGTAGCCCAGTTGTTGGATGTGCGTCCGCTGGTCCACCCTGAGTTTGATTGCCTCCAGGAGCCCCTTTCCCAAGTCTACTTCCACGCAGATCCTGGCGCAAGCATGCATGTTGTCTTTTGGTTCACATCTATCAATATACTTGCCCACTGCGTTCCCTATAGATTTCACTAATTCGTCCCCCCAGTAGTGAAGTGTGAGGTGCAACAACCTGACCCAAACCAACACTGCGTTTGGGATGTCCATCTCAGGGTCAAAGTCCGGATACCACCTGTTCAAGTATAGGCCTCTCAAATCCATAAAATATGGTCCATTCCTGAAAATAAGGTTCCTATCTACTTTTCATTCAAATAAAAATGTGTGGTAGCCCCTTCCATAGAACCTGATAGCAATTTTCCCTTGTATATTGACACTCCAATTTCTCTCCACCCATGTTTGAATTGCTCTGGGGGAGGGCCACAGACCTGTGAATTGCCCAACCAATCCCCGTTCGGCCAGAGAAATGGCTACTTTTCAAGGTAGAGTAGGGGGTAAGGCTATTTCAGGAATTTCATCTAGTTTTTTAACAAACTTACTAGCAACTGGTCTGGCTTTTGGAACTCCCTGATCAACTATTAAGGAGGCGAAAGCTACTTCATGGTTTGATTCACCATTCAGAGAAGAAGGGCCATCCCCCGACTGATGAGACATTGGGTAGAGGAAAGCTCAGCAAGAGAAGGATGCCAAGCCTGGAAGAAGAAAGGTCAATGCGAAAGGAACCTGCCAGCAGGAGGCCAAAGGGGAGAAAGGAAGCCTGAAGGTAGCAGGCTACCAGGCAAGGCAACTGTAAGAGGCAGCGCAGGAGGCAGGGGCATGGGCTAGGTCACGGGAGCACAACGCAATCTTTTGAAGGCTAATCAAAATCTAAGTTAAGGGAAGGAAAAACAGAGCATATATCCTATTTTGTCATTTAATCCTAAGTCAAAAATTAAAAGGTTAAGTTGTAAGGAAAATTGAAACAATTACAGAGAATGAAAACTGATTAAAGCACTTTTAGTTGTCCAAGCCTCCAATTTTGAAAGATAACTTTCTTGAGATGGAAAACAAGCAACTTATTGTACTTTATAGTTTAGAGATCTAAATCAAATATGTAGAGAGTAACTAATTGATTTCAATCCTTGTGTGAAGTGAATGTTGAACCATTTCGTTAGGATGGATATCAGCTTGAAATGGTGACCAAAAACATTTATTCACACAGTGCATTGGCAATCTGAACTAGGAAATAAATAACAGAGGACACAAACAGTAAGTAAACTAATCAACAATGCATCCTTGTCACTTTTCCACCTTACCCTGTTAAAACAAAACAAGTTTCATTTATGAAATAGATAGGAGAAATAAGACTGCACCATCGAATTCTAACATTATGCTACTGAACAAAATTAAAATAAAACAAACTACAAGAAATCAATCTAAACTACAAATACTGCTAAAAGTAAATAATGAAACTAAACTGAACAGTAAACAAAATAACAAAAGAAAAAAACCTCCTTCAGTGCAGGGGCCCTCTGCAACTGATTGAGTTGAGCTGCTAACTAGCTGAACATACTCTTTCAAATGATCACTTGGTCAAACACGGCTTCATATTATTAACAGGAAAATAAGTTCCAAAATTATAGAGATGTAAGTTTGAGCTTAATACATATATCGATTTGAACTCTTTCTTAGTTCTTTACAACTGATATTTAAAGAAACATTCCTAACTGTCTTTTGAGAGAATTCAGCTACAGGTGGTCTCCACGTATTACAACATATCTGCGTAAATGGTTGATCAACTACAGGTAACTTTAAGTCAGCAAGGTTGTTGCATGAAACTGTTTCCATCGGTCGCTGGTTCGAGCTAATGCTACAACAAAACTGTGGGATTTATTAATTAGCCACGAAGAGTGGACACAGAGTCCTATTGCTCCCGGGTTTCTTTGTTTGACTCCACCTTTGACTATGGTCTTGAGCTCGCTTTTTTTTTTTATTTGGCCTGGGTGACTAGGATAGGATCCATGTCTTGACCATTCCAAAGATGCCCATGTGGCCAGTTTCCTCGCTTGACACCTGTAACCTGTTCAACCATGGAAGTAGCTACGGAACATATGATTAGCTACAGAATGGGCTACGTTCCATAGCTAATTTGCAAAAACTTATTTCAAATAGCAAAAACATAAAAGTATAACATGTCAATCATTTAATGTCTTCGTTGAGACAAAATCTATCATTTATCAGTGATGGGGATCTGTCTTTCATGGAAAAACAAGAGAAATAAGTGAGAAAAATTGTCAAAGAAAGAGTAATTCTAAGGTCCAACATACCCCCACTGCAAAATCATTGCATGTCCCCATGCAATGTTGCCAAAACTGTGAATTCTTCTTTCCTATTGCATCTACTCAGATACCTCTGCTAGTACATCTAACTGTCTTCTCTTGCTCCTCTTTGAAGTGATTGCCATGCTGGGTTTCTTCATGAGAAGTCTGTATTTAAGTTTGATCATTGTTTTGTTTAAGTTTCTATTCTTCCTCTTCAACTTCCTATTCTTCTTGTACCATAGCCCTAGGTGCAGTATTGTATTATCATGAATGGCTTTATCCAATTTGCTTTGTTCCTTTAGGGTTTCATTTTCTTTCTTGATATGCCTGTTCAATATCTCTAACTCATAGATTTCTTGTTTGAGAGAGTCAATCAGAGGTTCTTGTGGATTGACAGGTTGTTCTAGATTAGCTGAGGATCTCGGATCCATTGAGGCACTTTTCTTTTCCAGTGATTCTATGTAATCATAAATTTGTTGTTGTATTGGGTCTATACCTGGGGATCCTCTGCTGGGGCTACCTTCAAAATACTGTCTAGGAGAGTTTGGAGGACTGTATGTAAATGGAACATTTTCAGGAGATGATACTAGAGTTTCTTCTTCTAGATTTACGAACTCTGTTTCCTTTGATGATACCTTCTTCACTATACCTCGGAGTCTAGAGCTCCTTCTAAGTTGTAGGGGGTTTATGTTCTCCTCTTTTGTACCCTTTTTCTCCTTTCCTATATTTTCCTTCCTCTTGATTTGTTTCCTAATCTCTGTCAATTTTTCAGAGATTGGTTGTTCATCATCTTGTTGTAAAGGATATTCAGGTTTGTTCTCAGTAATTCCACCAGCTTTCTTTTTTATCTTCTTCTTCTGCTTGATTTGCTCTCTGATCTCTGTTAATTTTTTAGAGATTGGTTCCTCATCATTTTTCTGTATTGAGGGCTCAGGGTTGCTTTGAATGGTTAGATGAGTCTTCTTTCTCCTACTCTTTCTGATACTATATTTTTCAGGAGATTTTGGTGCCTCTTGGAAATGGTTTCTTATCAGAAAGTTTTCCCAAGTATCTCCTATTCTTTTCAGATGATACTCAACCAATATTTTGACCAACCCATGATGGTATATGGTTGTCTCCAGGGATTCTATTTTCTTTTGTACATTTGAAGCCATCCTCCTTAGACTATTTAGAAGGAAGAAAGGGAGGTTGATGTTTCCATTTTCTAGAAATTTCATCAATAAACGTATATGATAAACATACATACATCCGAATCTTTCCTCACAGGTAATAAATTTTTGTAATATCAAAATCATGCTTCTCCATTTATTTTTGAGTGCTGAAATAGGAATTCCTTTTCTAAACACTGTAACATCCATACCTGGGTTCCTGAGGATTACCTTCCATGATTCACTGTGAATTTCTTTGTTTTTGAACCACCTCTCACCAAGTCTTGGCAGTTTTGTAGCCTTTACTACGTAAGATTTTGTTACTGCAAACTTAATGTCTTCAATCTCTACTTTTGTACCATCGAATGATTTAGCAAAAGATTTTGTGATCTCCTTGTGATATCCATCAAATTTTTCAACGAAATTAAGCCATCCGGTCTTCTGCAACATCCCCTTGAGTTGTGGGTACCCTTCCATAAACTTTGCCCCTACGGGCTCTGCCCTAACAATGAGTCCCATGGTCTCTGTTTCATAGAATTTTCTAACCTTCAGAATTACTCTCCTAGTCTATGAAATGGACTGACTATGGGTATGGTGAAAAAGAACTATGAGTTTGCGTGGAATAAGTAGATAGTGACGGTTTGGAGAGATGTGAATACTTTGGTCATATCGTGGTTGTGACCGTTAGCAGATGGAGTTAATAGAGACCGTTTTAAGCACAGAGTATGGAGACCATACCGGAGGTGTGGTATGATGAAATCATTATAGACCGTTGGGTATCGAGTGTGGAAGATGTGGCGGAGATGTGGTAGTCAAATAAAATGATGACTTGTTAAGGAGACATATGATCATTCATAATATACATAACTTATGTTTATGGCTTGATGTTTGAAATAAATTTGCATTTTACCTTAGAACTTACCCTTTTGCTTGATAATTCTTTTGTTGTTGATCTGTAGGTCCTTTGAGCATGGTTGATCTCCAAAACTTGATTCTTCAATTTCCCTGCATTCATGTTTTATTTGTGAGCTATACAATTGTGACAAAGCTGATAAGTAGGTTGTAGCTGCAGAATCAGATTAGCTGCGGAATGGAACCAACTGTAGAATGTGAAAAGAAGGAAAAGCGAAATATGGCTTATGAAATATGGATGTAGAAATAAAATGAAAAGGAGTTATGACAATGAGAAGGAATGAATGTAAGATAAAATGAAAAATAGGGTGAAATGGAGTAAAATAGTAAAAATAAAATGTAAATGAAAAATGACAGTGAGATGAAGTGGAACTGTAAAACAGAATGAAAACTGAATGATATGGAATGAGACTATGAAATTGCAGACTCTACACTGCAAATAAATGTAGCTTTTTGTCACTACTTATTACAGAAAGGAAATGGAAAATATAGGATGTCAGAAATCTCTGATTTTCACCCTGTATTTTCTGTATAAGTATGCCAATCAATGATTGGTTTTCAACCTTATACAATTTATTATTTTATTTATTATTATTTTTTGTCAGTTATTTCTTGGGAAAAATAAAGACTAAGTTAGTGGAGAAGAAGGATTCTTCTTCACTAGCTTCATTTCAGAGTTATCCTGGAAAATCCTAATGAACTCCTCTCTTGAAACTAGTTTTTGATATATCTTCAATCGATGACCATTCACAAGAAGAGGTACCTTTTCCTCATCTATTGTTCTTATTCTCACCGCTCCATTGTAACTTTTTCAATCTCATACGGCCCAAGCCAATGAGTTTGAAACTTCCCTTGAAAATCTTTGAACTTTAAATCAAACAATAGTGCCCAATTTCCTGCTTGAAATTTCTTCTCCTTAATATATTTATCATGCCATTTAGCCCTCTGTTGTTGGACTATACTAGTTCCTTGGACTGCATCTTGCCTGATTTCATCAAGTTCATTGAGTTGCTCCAATCTATGTTTCTGTGCCTCTGATAAATCCAATCCCAATTGGACTGCCATCTTGAAAGTTTTGATTTGAAATTCTATAGGGAACATGGTTTGTTTCCCATAAACAAGTTCATAGGGTGTATGTCCTATTGTGTTCCTCCATGTAGTTCTATAGGCCCATAAGGCTTCAGGGAGACTTTCTGCCCAATCTCTTCTATGTAGATGCACAGTCTTAGTGAGAATTCCTTCATTCACCTTATTTATAGATTCAACTTGACCATTTGCTTGTGGATGATAGGGAGTAGATTTCCTATGTTTGTTCTTGTAATTTTCCACAAGACCCTCCACCATTTTAGATGTAAATTGAGATCCATGATTTGTCATAATTTCTCTTGGAACACCAAAACGAGTGAAGATGTCCTCAAAAAGAAAATTAACTATAGATTTTTCATTAGCAAATGGTAATGCTTTGGCCTCTACCCATTTAGTGACATAATCAGTGCATACCAATATATACTTCTTTTTCTTAGATGAAGGATTAATTGGCCCAACAAAATCTAAGGCCCATTTTTCAAAAGGTTCAATGAGTACCTGAACTTGTAGTGGAATTTCATTTGAAGGAGCAGGTTTCCCTAGCCTCTGGCAACTATCACACCTCCTGACATATTCTTTGGCATCTTTGAAGATGTATGGCCAATAATATCCTAAAGAAAGGATTTTATAGGCTGTCCTCTTGTCAGCAAAGTGTCCACCACACGGCTCATCATGACATGCCTTAAGAATCTCGGGCATTTCATCTTCCCTAACACATCTTCTGATCATAAGATCTGGGCCTGTTTTATACAATTCATTAGTGATCCATGAGTATCTTGCACTTATCTGAATGATTTTTCTTTTTTCTCTAGGAAATAAATGTGAAGGCAATTTCCCTATGACTAAGTAATTAGCAATATATGCAAACCAAGGAGTTTGAGTAGTCACTACAAAAAGGTATTCATCGGGAAACTTATCTTCAACCGGAGTGTCATCTTTGATATTCTGAATTATGGACAAGAAATCAGCAACTGTGTTTTGTTTTCCAGGTCTATCTAGCACAGAAATATTGAATTATTGCAAGAGTAAAAGCCATCTTGTAACTCTGCCATTAGTAATAGGTTTATTCATTAAATATCTAATTGTAGAGTGATCTATATGAACAAAGGTTTCATAGCTTGTTATATAATGTCTAAACTTGTTGATTGCATGAACAACAACTAAAAATTCATTTTCAGTTATAGTATAGTTCAACTCAGTGGGAGTCAAATTCTTACTTGTATAGTAGATGGCATAGGGAATCAAGTCTTTATGTCCTAATACAACTCCCAGAGCTGTATCTAAAGCATCTATTGAAATGTGAAAAGGTAGTTTCCAATTTGGACCTCTCAAGATGGGTGCTTCAGAAATTTTTGTTTTTAAAATCTCAAATGCTAACTGGCAGTTAGGATTCCAATTGAATTCACAATCCTTGGTGAGTAATTTGAAGAGTGGGGATGCTATTTTAGTGAAATTTTCTATAAATCGTCTATAGTATCTTGTGAATCCTAGAAAACTTCGAACATCCTTTTGGCAATTTGGAATTGATAATTTAGAGAAGACTTCTACTTTAGATTTATCAACTTTAATCCCATCTCCTGAAATCTGATGCCCTAAAACAATACCTTCTGTAAATATCATAAAACATTTTTCATGGCTTAGTGAAAGGTTTGCTTCCTTACATCTTTTAAGAACTCTTTCCAAATTTTCCAAAGCTTCTTCAAATGTATTCCCCTAGACTGTAAAATCATCCATATATACCTCTACACAATCATGTATTAGATCAGAAAAAATTCCTAGTACTGCTCTTTGGAATGTTGCAGGTGCATTACATAAGCATAAAGGAAGTACTTGGTAGGCATAAATTCTCCATTGACAAGTAAATGTGGTTTTATCTTGATCTTCAGGTGCCACCTGAATCTGATTATAACCATTAAAACCATCCAAGAATGAGAAATACTTCTTACCTGCTAATGTATCTAACACTTGATATATAAAGGGCAAAGGAAAATGATCTTTAAGGGTAGCTTTATTCAATTCTCGGTAATCAATGCACACCCTCCATTTACCATTCTTTTTAGGCACAATCACTAAAGGGGAAACCCATTGGCTGTCTGAAATTGGGTAAATGAAGTTTACATTCAACAGTTTTTGCAGCTCTTCTTTCACAATTTCCCTAAGATTTGGATTCATTCTTCTCTGAGATTGTCTGATAGGTCTGCAATTTTCCTCAATGTAGATGTCATGAATACAAGTCTTAGGACTAATTCCTTTCATGTCAGTATATTCCCATGCATATGCAGCAGAATGTTGTTGTAATGTCTTGATTAACTTTTCCTTTTGTAATTTCTCCAAGTTATTGTTTATGTTCAATGTTCTCCCTGGAAAGATTTCAATTGTAGAGCTACCAAATTCTTCCATAGAATAAAGAGACATTTGCCTAGATGAAAAATATTCAATGTTGGATTTTTATTGAAATTGATCATGTTCATATTCTTGAGATGATTCAAAATTTTCCATTGTATTTAATTTTTGACTATATTCACTAATATCTGAAATAGTAAAGAGAGGCTGAATGTCATTTTCATCATCAATCCATTCTTTGTCATCTATTTCTGTGATTGTTCTTGCTGGAGGATATAGAGTGAATTTCTTTGTTGAATTCCCATCATAAATATACATATCACCATATCTACGTACAGCTAATGAAAGCATCAACTGTGGCTAGCCAAGGTCTTCCTAATATGAGTGGATGTCCTCCTAGATTGTTCTTGGGGGTTAAGATCATAAAATCAACAAGATATTCCCAAGAATCTAAGGATACTGAAATATCTTCTAACATTCCATCTGGTTTGATTACAGATCTCTCTGCTAATTGCAGTAATATAGGTGTGTAAAGAAGATTAGGAAGCTTGAGTTATTCCATGGTTTGTTTGCTCATGATGTTTATTGTTGCCCCTAAATCAATCAATGTATTTGGAATTTCAACTCCATTGATGTGTGTTTTTACAATTGGACTTCCTGGATCTACATATTTTTGTATGGAAATTTTTCCCATCATTATATCTGCTATTTTCCTACCAGGTGAATTCTTTTTGTTTCTTTTGCTTTCCTTCCTGGTTTCTTTATGCTCAACTCCTTTATTGTTTTAGGTAGAATTGGAATCTCCTTAATGGCTTGTAACAAAGGAATTTTGATACAGACATTTTTTAATTCATCTAGAAAATCATAATTGGGCAACATGATCTGCTTTTATACTCCTATATCAACTTGTAGTCTTTTAGGAAAAGGAGGTGCAGAAGAAGATACTGGCTGCTCAATGATAGGAGTTGAGTTCACTGGTTCTTTCTGTTTTTCATTTTCAGTATTTTGGTTTTGGAGCGATGTTCCCTCAAAACTTTTATTGGGTTGTAGAGAATCTTCCTCAGAATTGTCTTGTTCCTGTATAACTACAGAAGGTCTTTCCTTTTCTAATATCCTACCAGATCTCAGTTGAACATCATTAAGATCTAGAGGAGTGATCATATAAGTTGGAAACTGTTGTCCTTGCACCATGTAAGCATTCTGAGGATTTTTATTATTGGGGTTTGGTAATGGTTGGGCAAGTAGCTGATTTGGTTTCCGCTGAAATGGCACTAAGAGTTGAGGACTTTGGTTTTGTTGTGGAAATGGTAATGAAAGTTGAGGGTTCTGATTTTGAATTTGTGGCTGCTGATTTTGTTGTGGAATGTGTGGGGGAGGATAATTCTGATATGATAGAGGATATTGGTAATATTGAGAAAATCTCCCATAAGGATTTTGTACTCCTTGTGCCCAAGGTTGAGATTGAGATTGAGGTTGAGGCCAAGGTTGTTGCCAAGAATTCCAATTTGGTGGGGGTTGAAGATACATTTGATTGTTAAATCCTTGATTTTGTGGCCCCTGCCAAGGTTTCTAGATACAAAGCAAAGAGGTTCTGCTGAATTTGGAACTGTTTCTTCTTGAAAAATGGCCTTAAGGCCTGGAATCGAAGGAAAACCCTTCGTTTCATGATTCTTTGAGCAAATCATACAAGTTTCTATAATTTTTGCATCTAAAGGGCATTCTCTTAGAGCATGCTTTTTTCTGCATTTTGGACAAAAAATAGCTAAAGCATCAACCTCGGTTTTCTGCTTGTTTTGCAACTTAAGGGTGTCTATTTACTCACTAAGACTCCCTAGGATATCTGTTTTGAATTCATCAAGAATATTACCAATTTATGCCCTACTCATTGATCGAGCTGCAGACTTATTTACTCTAACAAGAGAAGGATCTCTTGGACCTTTCCCAGTTTTGGATTTCCCTCTTGAGAGATGAACACATAATTCTCCTATATCACTTAATGGGAGTTAAGAGATATCTCCCTTCCCCATCATGTTAAGGATATCTATGCATTCATCTCTAATGGCTTTTAACAAAAGAGCTTTTAAGGTATCTTCATCTAAATTGTCCATCTTTGCTCTTTTCAAATTATAGTTGAATCTCTCAATCAAATCCTCTAAGTTTTCATCCTCTCTTTCCATCATTTTGAACACTTCATCTTTGTGATTGGTAGGCATGCAATAATCCAAATATATATCCAAAAATACTTTCTTCATGTCATTCCATGTTCTAATGGACTAAGTGACTAACCCCATGAACCACTTCAAAGCAACTCCTTTCAGTGTTGAAGGGAACAACTTAAGTTTCTGAGAATGTTCTAGATAACCATAGGTTTTGCACAAGACTTCAAACTCAAATAAAAATGTTTCAGGATCCTCACTTTTTAACCCATGGAAGTTTGGGAGGACAGAAGGTGAGATATTTTTCATTGTGGCATTTGTTTCTTCATCCACTATAGGTAATCCAAAAGAATTATCTATTTCCCTATTTCCTCTAGCTCCTCCATTGTTTCCTCTGCCTCCTCCATTATTTCCTCTACCTCTTCCTCTACCCCCTCCTCCAAACAGTGTGAATTCTCCATCTTCTCCTTCTTTTGCCATTATAGTTTCTTTAGGATCAGTATAGGGTTCAATCTGCAAGGTTACTTTCTCCTCCTCTGGTTCTTCTATTAATAGGATATGGGAGAGAGGTTATACTTCTTCTTCCTCACCAGGTATTCCTAATTCTTCAACTAAAATGTGTTCCCCCGTGGAGGTGAAAAAGGCTACTCCTGTTGTTGGAGATTCAAGATTTTTCTCCTCTAGGGCTGACTTGGTAGATGAAGTAGGAGATTCTTTTGATTGGATTTCTGCCCCTGGAATTTTAGGATTTCTATGGCTGGGAGTATGAGTTTGGGATGGAGGTGTATCTTTTCTTGTTCTTGGTGGAGTAGGTGGTGTTGTAGGAATTGAACTCCTGCCTCTAGCTATAAATCTACCCCTAGAGTCTTTCTCTATGCATATCGTTTTTTTTTTTTAATGTAAGAGATAAAGTTACCTAGTTACACTTCCCTGGCAATGGTGCCAAAATGTTTAGTTAATTAAGTTTCCTAAATTGCTTTGCATAAATTATCAACCGAGGCTCATAAGCTGATGAAATGTAGTGCACTGTATGTGCTAGTTAACCCTTCTTACTGCGTTGTTTTGTATTTTTATATTGTTTTGTTTTGGGGGTTTCCTTGATTTCTAATGATGTACAATCTAAATTATGATGAAACTGAGTCTAAATTTCCTAAAGGTGAACTAATCAAAATCTAAGTTAAGGGAAGGAAAAACAGAGCATATATCCTATTTTGTCATTTAATCCTAATTCAAAAGTTAAAAAGTGAAGTTGTAAGGCAAATTGAAATAATTACAGAGAATGAAAACTGACTCAAGCACTTTTAGTTGTCCAAGCCTCTGATTTCGAAAGATAACTTTCATGAGATGGCAAACAAGCAACTTACAGTACTTTATAGTTTAGAGAACTAAATCAAATATGCAGAGAGTAACTAATTGATTTCAATCCTTGTGTGAAGTGAATGTTGAACCATTTAGTTAGGATGGATATCAGCTTGAAATGGTGACCAAAAACATTTATCCACACAGTGCATTGGCAATCTGAACTAGGAAATAAATAACAGATTAAACAAACAATAAGTAAACTAATCAACAATGCATCCTTGTCACTTTTCCAGCTTACCCTGTTAAAAAAAAACAAGTTTCATTTATGAAATAGATAGGAGAAACAAGACTGCACCATTGAATTCTAACATTATGCTACTAAACAAAATTAAAATAAAACAAACTGCAAGAAATCAATCTAAACTACAAATACTACTAAAAGTAAATAATGAAACTAAACTTAACAGTAAACAACATAACAAAAGAAAAAAAACCTCCTTCAGTGCAGGGGCCCTCTGTAGCTGATTGAGTTGAGCTGCTAACTAGTTGAAGATACTCTTTCAAATGATCACTTGGTCAAACACGGCTTCATATTATTAACAGGAAAATAAGTTCCAAAATTACAGAGATGTAAGTCTGAGCTTAATACATATATCGATTCGAACTCTTTCTCGGTTCTTTACAACTGATATTTAAAGAAACATTCCTAACTATCTTTTGAGAGAATTTAGCTACAGGTGGTCTCCACGTATTACAACAGATCTGCATAAATGGTTGATCAGCTACAGGTGACTTTAAGTCAGCAAAATGGTTGCATGAAACTGTTATCATCGGTGGCTGGTTCGAGTTAATGCTATAACAAAACTGTTGGATTTATTAATCAGCCACGAAGAGTGGACACAGAGTCCTATTGCTCCCGGGTTTCTTCGTTTGACTCCACCTTTGACTGTGGTCTTGAGCTGGCTTTTTTGTCGATATGGGCTAGGTGACTAGGATAGGATCCATGTTGTGACCATTCCAAAGATGCCCATGTGGCCGGTTTCCTCGCTTGACACCTGTAACCTATTCAACCATGGAAGTAGCTACGGAACATATGGTTAGCTACAGAATGGCTACGTTCCGTAGCTAATTTGCCAAAACTTATTTCAAATAGAAAAAACATAAAAGTATAACATGGCAATCATTTAATGTCTTCCTTGAGACAAAATATATCATTTATCAGTGATGGGGATCTATCTTTCATGGAAAAACAAGAGAAAGAAGTGAGAAAAGTTGTCAAAGAAAGAGTAATTCTGATCTGGATTTAAACAGGAATGCAACAAATTACAAACATAACCATAAACACATATATGCAACAGAAATAATACTTCATTTCATTACTGTAAAATACTGAAATATGCTTACAACCAGAAATGGAAATAAACCAGCTAGGGCGATGGTAGCTTATCTCTGAGAAGAGATGTGGTGGCTACATGCCTCCTGAACTATGTTCATGAGGCTCGAAGGCCTACTATTGTTGAGAACAATGAAAACCCTTAACATTCCAAAAACCTAACCCTAGAAGAGAAACGCCAAACTGTGGGCCCCGTGGGTAATTGGTACATCAAATTCCCAGGGTCGTAACTTTGGCATACGATCTCCGTTTGACACGTACAATAGCTCGTTAGAAAGATCTATCCGAGCACTACCACTTTGGGAGGCAACATGGGTCCATGGACCCATGTTGCCCCAGATTTCCAAAAAAAATGTCGTTTAGGGCCTCAAAACGGCTCCGGAAGTTCAGGACTCGAAAAACTGCTAAAAATAGTAAATTGTGCTACAATTTAGGAAACTGAAAAGACTGAAAAAGACAGTTGTGGGGGTCCAAATGGGATAGGTGGGTGGCCACCAACATCCACCTGGATCAAATTCTGAGGTCCAATAGGCACAAAGCTTAACATTACACAAGAGCTCATTTCCTCAGCATATCAATGCATTAAATCAACACAATGTACCAATATCATCACAAGAATTAAACCCAACACATTAAACATATGAATAACATTCAGAGTGCAAGAGCTTAATATATTTATCTCATTAAAGTGTGATAAGCAATTGATATTGGGACTTCAACTCTCCACCCAACCATAGACAAGTTACAACCAAGTCTTTCTTGCAACTGTCACCCCTAAGCTAGATTCTAGAGCTTGAGGTATAGTGCTTCTAGAGAGTTTTAAACCAATATTCCCAGCTGAAACATGGTGACTCTAGGTTGCCTCATTACCACCCAATAACTATTAAAGATCAAATAACCATGGTGAACCACTTCTCCTGCAAATAGCCATCATCCACTCAAGGAATTAAACTAATATCATCATATGGAATAGGGCGTCTCAAGGCCACGCTACCTTCACCCACCAACTATTCTACTATTTCACCTCAGGTAGAGAACAAGTTCCTTTAGGCAAAGGGGCTTATAATATAGCATCCCAACATCTCTAGGGATTTAGACGTAAAGAATCTCAATTCAAACATGGAGAGAGATAGATATAGTTAATAACATGGAGGGTTTATCAACTATGTTACCTTGAAGGATTGAGAGTGGAGTTTTCAACAGCTTAGTGGAGTCTACCACTTGTGTTCTTGAGCCAATCCCATGGAACTACCTTCAGGTGTTATAAACCCACTACCCTTAGGTGCCTCCATCTCTCAAAGGTTATCAACCAACATAACCTCTAATGGATTTATCAACCCTATAAGGCGCAACCATTTCTATGTGGTTATCATTCAACAAGCCTTGTGGGTTTCTTAGTTGGCTATCATCAAAGTTATGCTCTGTGATTATTAGTTAGCAAGCCTCATGGGTTTTCCAGTTGGCTATCATCAAAGCTTCTCTCCCCCCTTAATTCTCTCAGTCCTCGTATCTTTTCCACCCTCTTAGCAATGTTTTTGACGATCTAGGAGCCTCACAAGCTCTCTATCCTTCCATGTTCCCTTCTCTGCTTGTGCACATGAATCAAGTAAAATTTTCCATAGGCCTTCCTTCCCTCCTTTCTCTATTTTGTAGGAACCTCTCATGGTCGTTCCTTCTCTGTGCACATTTCCCCCTTCTTCTCCACTTCTTTTTGTGCTTTCCTATAGCCCAACAACCTATCATTTTCCAAAGCTTCACACAATCAACCCCTTAAACAATGCATCCTGTGTTTCCTTTAAATTTTTGTCCCCTTCTTGCTTATGGTTGGGGCTATAGGACACCTGGGCCTATCTTCTTCTTTTCAATTGAATTTATTGCCCAGTCAGCCCATTTAAAACCACTCATCCAACTAGGACTGATAATTAAAACAACTCATTCCTCAAGCAATGGATTATATGTCTCTCTCTCAACCATTTTAATTTATAATTACATAATTAGAAGGAAATAGTTTTACATGGGGGGAAATAACCCACAGGGGATGTCATAGATCATAGGTTGGTTAGTTGGTAGTGAAGACTCATAACTAATCCAACCCATCAATCACTTAAAAAAGTGTCCCATTGGTTTGGAGTTACATCCATTTACATTGTGAGGTTAAGCACTATGTTAAGACATACATGCACTATGGAGCCTTCAAAATTCGATCATTTGTTGGTTGGTTGGTAGCAAAGGCCTACAACTAATAGATCACTTTAAAATGTGATTCCTTAGTTAACAATGAATCCATCTACACTTTAGGCCTATGCACTACGTGTGCATTGTATTAAAACATATACATGATATGAAGCCTGTTGTCCACCACTTTGTATGAAGATTTCATGTGTTTTTTTTGTTACACGATTAATAGATTTGCAACGTAACATAATAATTCTAGCCTTCAAAGGTTGGAATTCAATGGATATGCCTTAGTTGTTGTGACACCATTACATCATTAGCTCAAATTGTTGGTACTTGTGGATGATGATTCTCTACTTGATGGTGAGAGTGCTCCAGTGTTAAAGATGTTTACAATGATTCTATTGTGACACTTGACACAATTAACAAGAACCTTCACAAAGCACTCCCTTTATGGCATAGTTTCATGGTGATATATCATGTTTTGAGAGGTCGACCTAGTTCATCTGCCACTCGTTGCTTTATTGTTAGAGTGTTATGCTTATTCTACATCTTTTGATATTGAGATTACATCTTATGATGGATGTACACTTCAAACCACTTGAGCACCCTATCTTCCTTAGAATGTTTTAACACTTAAAACACCTAGCTATGACATGGACTATAAATTTTGGTGGAATGCTCCTCTTGTGCACCTATTTTGATGTAATCCTAGCCCTTATAATGGCTAGTTGACTCACTTGAGTTTGTTATGGATTACCCTAGTACTTTGAGGATGACTTCACATCATTCATCTTTATGGATGCCTTTTACTTAGCCACTCTTACTTGTTTGGTAACTTTTGCACTTGGATAACTTGTATGTATTGCAACTTTTAAGGCACATCGCCTTGGGTGGTATGGGCTTGCCTTAGGCGTTGCAACACTTGCATCGATAGTCATGCTACTATATTAGGCATTGTGACATTACATTGTGAGTTGGATATTGCACTAAGAATTACATTAGTTGCAATGGGAAATGTGAACTTGCCTAAGGCATTATGATTTAAATTAGGAGTTGTGACATTGCCTTAGGCTTTGCAACAATGCATTAGAAGTTGTGATATTCCATTGGGAGCTATGACACATGCCTTGGGTGTTAGAGAGAGTGGTTAGCATGTGGATTTCCGACATTTAAGGAGTTTCTAAATGGATCACTCATTTAGCATGGCACATGTGTATGATATCTCATCTCTTGTCATTATTTATTGCTAAAAAGGCTATCCACTTTTCCAAAGTTGTTTGTTGGCATTTTGCATGTCAATTGATGAGTTATCTAGTGGGTTAACCCTCATATAGGGGATCTAACTACTTGCACGCGATTTTATGATTGTTACACCTTGGATACCGTCCTTTCATGCTATTTCATGAGGGGCATGCCATCTTTAATGTCCACATGTGCTATCTTGAGTCTCTTTGCTTATTTTGAGGGAAAACTAGCTTCAAGGGCAATTATATTTTGACAAAGTGCCCAAATTTTGCCAGATCAATGTCATGCCATTATATGTAGAATGGTTGCAAGATTTCCAAAATGTGGTCATAATAGAAATCCAGGAAAAAATTGGCACAATTATGGTGCTTTTAAAATATGATGTGGGGAAATTTCATTGCATTTTGACCATGCACTTTAGGAGCAACCCACCTTTATTGCTTGAATGCTTTGGTCAATTGATGAAATACTTCACTTGGAGTCCTCACACTTGCACAACCTACTCCTTTTATTTTATTATTCTTGACTTGTTTCAAGGAGATGGTTACTTGAGACCATTATTTTATTGTTTTCCTAACATATTTTATTGATTCTTCTTGAAGAAATTAGTGGACACAGGAAAACAATTCATCTTTTTTTGTGTATGAAGATGGAGCTCAAACTTATATAAAAGTTTTCTCTCTTCATTATTTCTCATGGTTGGATTTGTGGAGAAATCCCTCCGAGCCTAATCAAAGACCTATTAGATGTTTTTGGAGGATCAATGAAAATATCTAGTGGGCGATGAATCTTTTAGATCTCTATTATTTTTCTCTCATTATTGAAGTAGCTTGATGTATGTTTATGGAGTAACAATTTGGTAGGCACCCTCCATTTTCTATTGCATTATCTTTGTTGTGTTGTCTATGTTGCATTTATTCTCAAGACTTGGTTGAATGTATTGATATTTCATTTATGGGAGACCACAATCTCCATAAGTATTGGATGTTGTTGAGTTTAGCAACATCCTTGGCCATAATTCTGTAATTTGGGTCATCAAGGAATTAGTGAGAATAGCTTGATGATTTCAACCATATTGTCCTCTTTCCATCATTACAATAGCCTCCCACATGAACCTTGAAGTGACCCACCCCATTGCCTAATGGAAAGACACTAATCTTCAATCTTCCCATCCGCTCGATTCTCTTAATCCATTCAAAATTGTTTTGCCAAAATTTACTCTTCATATCACCTTTGATCTCATTCCCTAAAATTCTAGCAATCCTATCTTAGGGAAGCCTTGGTTGAGCGAGAGGAGAGCTGCCCTAAAGTGAAAAAAAGGTTTTATGAGATGAGTGGCTCCCTCTTAATTATGCCAAAGCCTTACTTGTGCTTTAGGATTATATCTCAAGAAGCGAGGGTTCACACAATAATAAAACCCATGATATTTGATGTAGATTGGTTGGTTTGTAGCTCACGACCAATTTAACTAATGGATCACTTTAGAAAATGACTCCTTCTTCGATAGTGAAATCTTGCTTCGTGAGGCCAAGCATTGTGTTAAAAGGTAACAAAGTTATGAAACCCGTGAGATTTGATTATAAATTAATTGGTTCATAACAATGACTTATAACCAATCCAATTAACAAATCACTTTAAAACCTTGAAGAACAATTTGGATCTAATTACATGTCATTTAAACTTAAACAAATATAAAACATTTATTTTGTTTAAAAAAATTCAAAAACAAAAATTTAATGCTTTATTCATGATAATATCCATACACTACACCATTGGAAATTTTATTTGTATTTGTCTTTAGCATAACAACCTCAGTTAAAAGTAAACTAAAATGCTCCATTTTTCATGACTTTTTAAAAAAAAATATTTTTGATTAAAATTGAAAAGTTACAATTTTATGTAAATAATTATAATGTCATTCATTTAGTAATATGATTGAGAAGTTATTTAAATTCTTAAATTAACTTAAAATATATATATTCACATGTTCTTGGGGGCTCAAGTAGGGATATCCATCGTCTCCTTTGCGGTTTTTAATTGTGATGGAAGGATTAAGTCACCTCTTGTTGAAAGAAAAACATGATGACACTACAAAGGACATTAAAATATCTAAAAAACAATTCATTACGCACTTGCTTTTTGTGGATGATGTTCTGCTCTTGGGTTTAGGCACTGTACTTGAATGGCAAGCTCTCCACAAAATCATCAACCTCTTTTGCAGCGCTACAGGAATGGAGATCAATCTTAAAAACCATCCTTCCATCATTTTGCAGTTAATCTAGACATCCTATCGAAGATTCAGTCCTTTCTGCCATTGTAGATTGCTCCTTTAGATTATGGTATCAAGTATCTAGGTTTCTTTCTCAAACCAAATGACTATCACAAAGATGAATAGATGTGGATGATTAGAAGAGTGGAACATAAAATTAATTTATGGTATTACAACTTGCTATCACTTGGAGACAAAATGATTCTGGCTAAATCTGTCCTAGAAAACATTCTTGTTTTTGGATGTCATTAGCCAAAATTCCTTCTACTATCCTCAACTCCATTAGACAACTGATATTTAATTTTCTATGGGCTGGAAAATCCAATAAAGGAGGAGTTCATCTTGCTAGCTGGGCTTCATTTTTTATCCCAAAAAGTCTAGGAGGTTGGAGATTTAAAAATCTGACTTGGTTTTTCAAATCTTTGGCCCTAAAAACCCTATGGAGAAGTCTATTCAAAGAGGGACTTTAGAGTCAGATTATAAAACAAAAATATTTAAGCAGCCTATCGGTGGTGGACTGGATTAGTGGACAAGCCAATAAACTGGCCAAAAGTGGCTCCATAGTTTGGAAAATGCTTATGACCTCCTTCCCCTTTCTCTACAAATGGCTAGCTTAGAAAGTAGGGGATGGAAAACAAGTCATCCTTGGCAAGGACCCATTCATAGGTGGTGGTCGAGTATACAAGCTGTCACTGAATTAAGATAATGCTTATATTCCAAGTGATTATACAATCGGCATGGCATAAGGTCCGTAGACTCCTCTTAATCCACCTCTTATTATTGGTTGACCTCAATAGAGCGAGGTCTGTCTGGCCCAACTGTTATGGATGAGATTCATTCAAAAAAGAGATAAATTTCAATGGAGTGAGACTTTACAGTTCCACAAACTCTCTGGTCTGGAGCTAGGAATTCTCATCAAGGAAGATTAAAGCCCGCTTTGCCTATGAAGCAATAGCTCATTCTGAGGCTGCTACAAATGACAGATGGTGGAATAAGTGTATATGGAAATGACACATACCGAATAGGTTAAAATGCTTCATGTGGCTGTCCTTCGCAACACAATTTTGACTTGGGATAACCTTCAGAAAAGGGGTTTTGTGGGTCCAAATGGATGTGTTTTATGTAGACAACATGAAGAATCAGTGGACCATTTATGAGTAAACTGCATCTCTGCCTAGAAAATTTGGATGGTTGTTTTACAGACCCCGGGCATTAGAGAAGACCCGGGACAATCTTCTTTAGAAGAATTGTTATTCTTTTGGGTAAAGAAATGCAAGCTCCTCATCACTCTGCCCATCTTTGTAGAATGGGGCATATTACTTCTAAGGAATAAGGTAATTTAAAAAAACGAAAGCAAATATACTCTCCTTAAATCCACTGAAATCACCTCCCTCTTAAGGGAATTCCTCCTGTAGCACAAATCAAAAATCTCAAGAAGAATCCAATTTCCCATTATTTCCCAGGACTTTCCCATTGGATTCTTTGACGGGGTTGCTCAAGGGGGGTTTGATAAAATTGAATGCAAACAATATGGTCCAATTCAGAATTGGCATTGGTCTAAGGACAAATACTAAAGCATAATTGGTTGCAATTTGGGCCTTCATGATTCTTGCTAAACTCAAGAACATAAAAAACATTATAATCCTCGAAGACTCTAAATGTGTCACAGATTGGATGGCAAGATATACACATCTAGAAGTCCCGAATCTTGTAGCATGGAAGCTCAGAATTGACAAAGCAAAATCTCATTTCCAGGAACTCAGGTCCCAACACATCTACAAAGAGTACACCAAAACAACACATAAGCTTTCTAAAACAACATTGACTATGGACTCTAGCTACATTTCTTATGAGGATTACGCTGATAACAAACTCCAGAAATTCCAACGCATCCCTATAGCATACATGATTAAATCCTCACTTCAACATTTTGAGTCGCAGGTAATATTTCATAAATTCAGATTTGTCACTATTTCAATATTTTTATTCACAAGGTTCTTCTAGTCATGTCCCATTTTTTTGCAGAAATTTGAATCTATTTATTTCAGGTGGATATCTCTTTACATCTTATTTTGCTCTTTCAAATTTCTTTTTTTCTTTGTAATTCAGCTTCTACAGACATGTTTATCAGGCGACCTCTGTTTGTTATATTAGGCAACCCCTTTTGTTTGTGGAAGGTGTCATATTTTTTGTATGTACCAATCAACCTATATTGGTGCCGTTTTAGTTTCAGTCACAGTCTTTAGCAGAGAAAAATAACGATTCTCCAACATTTTCTATTTTCTATATTTTTTTTTATTCTTAATAACAAAAAATATCCCAAATTCCTCACTATATATATAACACTTGGATTACAAATTATTTATATATTAATAAATTACAATTTTGTATTTTTAAAAATATAATTGAATTTTTGAGTTAATCCAAAAACATGAAAATTATAATTTGAATTAGAAATGTTTTATAAATTTTTGGGCCATAATCACATCAAAAGTCATTTCAATTGAGATAAAACATCTCAAATAACATTTAAATGATAAATACTAACAAATTACGACCGGAAAAAAAGACCCCAAAAAAGGAAAAAGAGACATGTGGAATCTTAAAAGAGATATTCGTGATTAATAAACTAATATGGTTTTGAAAAAGTCATGGTCAATAGAAGGTTATTTTTTTATTTGGCTGTCGGTCTCATCAGGACAGAGGGTTAGACCAGGCACTCCGTCGTCTCAAATATATAATATATGACGTCATTTTGATCCGAGAGTTGGAATATTGAAGAAAACGGGTGTAAGGTTGTATTTATGGTGCATAGAATACCGAACTTCATGCTTCACAAACAATCACAATCGTCTGCTGATTGTCGGATCTCATTGTTGGCCTCGTTCAGGATCATCATCAGAAGCCGAGTGATTATAATTGAAAACGCTTGGTAAGACATTTAAAATTCTTCAAATCTAAACTCAATATCAAGAGTGATGAATGGTTCTATTTTGTATTCTGTTATTTTATCAACAGGTAGAATGATTTGACTTCTCTAAACATTGCAAGCTGCACTCCTTACATAGGGCTCCATTAGATTTGGATAAGCGACCACCATTCTACAAAATTCACCTCAAACTCATGAAACTCATGAATTTCTTGTAAAAGAGATGTTTGATTTAGAAAGCAAATACTAGAGCCGTCTTTTTCCCTTAATTCTGATAGCAGGATTTTGTAGCAATTTCAGACGCATTCCTGGCAATTAGGAAATACAGCAGGAAGCTTCTTTTCTACACAGCAAGCCCACCATATTTTTTACCCAATTCCCTTTTAAAATGGCTTAATATTTATGCCATATAATTGGTGAAAATTCATGTTGAAGGAAGAAATTTTAATACCCATCCAGGACTAGATCATAGAAAGAGTATTTTGATAATTGTGTTATGTATTTAGGGTTTTAAGTGGAAGGTTGGCAATATATGTATCCCACAAACAAGGATTTTTTTTCCCAATATTAAAAATTGAAAATATCCATAAATTGCTAACGGGGTCGTGGTTCAGTGGTGAAGGCAGTGGTGTGTTGGATGCACAACCAACGTTAAATTCTCTTGGATGCACAAATAAGTGGCTGGATCTAGGTGCAAGTCCTGGTGATTTTGGCAGAAGAGTACCCACTGTTATGATACCTTAGCCGTACAAAAGTGCTCGTGATTAATGTTTGGTTCTTTGAGGTTCATCTTGTCCAAGACAATGGATTTGTATGTGGTGCCTGATGTATTTGGCCAATTGTGATGGTTCTAAAGTTTAAACGAAGCGTTTAAAAAATCTCATAAATTACAAAAATTCAAACACAAATGCTATCTAGTCGCTGATATTTGAAGTGCTTGACACCAAATGTGAAAATACTGTTGCGAGAACAGTCTACTGGAACCACTGGCCTAGCTATGCTATCCTTCTCCAGAAACGAGGAATTAAGTTTTTGGGGCTGAATTTCATTCCCTTTTTCTCAACCGGCTCTCATGGAAGGGGGGCTTTTCTGGGGAACACTTGGATGGTCAGGGAAGCTGTAAATTGCTTTGGCATTCAGTTTGCTTGGTTGCATTTGGGTTTTTGTGGAAACATTGAAACAATGCTGTAAATTAACATTCATTGAGGATCCTCACCCCATTAATTTGGGGGATTTGAAGATTTTTAAGCAAGAGTTGGCTTTACTTCTAAGATGTAATATCAGTGCATTCTGTGCGATTTTGAGTTCCTCCCTATGGGGACTTGGGCTCATATGCTTGGCCTTTTGGCTTTAACTGACTGGGACTTTTCTGAAACTACTGTTGTCGACATGTTGTAACCATCCTAAATCCTGATGTACTTATTTGTTTGCCGGATATGAAACATTAAAAAAAAACAAATAAGTCGAGGAAGTTGGTTATGTGCTCAAATGCTTAACTTCACTAAATATCATCTTCTATCTCTTCTTTTATGGTATTTGAAGTTTGATTTGTAATTTTGTAATTACAAAATCAGTATGACACCACATGACATAATTGGTTTCATATATTCATGGAAAAGGTGGCTCCCATTGATTTGGGGTGTTTGTTTTGTTAATGGTCATAACATCCATAAGAGAGATGCACACTCCTTGGCGTGAAGATTCAGATTCGTTGGAGCACTCAAAAGTGAACTTTCTGGTAACTGGTTTGAATTCAATTTCTGTTTCATGTGCCTTTCACAAAGGGGTATAGGCTGAGACCTCTACCCTTCTTTGAAAAGTGGGTTTGTATTCACTAAATCAACTGTTATGAAGTTTCATCACTTCTTCACACTCCAGTACAGGAGTCCCAACATCATGAGCAAACGATTCTGGATCAGGAGTGAGAATCTCAGTCTTCTAGAATGTGTAGTTTGACATGGTTCCTCTTGTTGTCAAGAATAACATTTCTTCTACACACCTTAATACATATCTTACAACACAATTGACATGCCCTGACTAATAGAAAAGAGGTTGTTCAGAGAAGGATGCAGGCTTACTCTGATTTTCCTTGTCAACTGGTCGAGTATCTGAGGTTTCTCATTTAACTTGAAAACTAACATGGGAGTTGATACAATTTGAATAGGACAATGCTTCATTTTCCCTAATGCAGTTCAAAGTACTAAATTTTCTATTATCCATGACAAATGTGTATGGGAATATGTGCTGGGAGTTTACAAGATGTCTGTGTTTTGGAACAAGGGGTGATGCATAGTGTTGAAGTATGACATGCTCATTTTTTCAAAAAGAATGGTGAGCACAGCGATTTTGAGATTCATGTTAATAGTGTCTAGGAGCTAGTAGTTATCTGGGAATTTTGTGTTCTCTTTGTTTGCAATTTTTAAAATTTATAGGCCACTAAGCATTCCATGTTTTAAATCACTTATAGTTTGTATCCTAAGTGATTTTCTTCTCATGATCAATTGCTATACTCCAGGACATAAATCAGGGCATGGAGACCAAGCTTGTTAAGTTTTGTGAAAGCTATAGTTTTCTGTTTCAACTTTACTTTTTGAACATATTCTACATTGCCTGTTCTAACAGACAGCACTAGAGCATGCTGTTTTTCAGGTTATGGGAGTAGGAAACATTTTCAAGCTTGTTATTTTGGAAGAATTGATATATTAATTTGTTAAGGAGAGTTTCATATTTCGTTCTCACTTTAAGAATCATGTTGAAAAATATTATCAGCCATTGGTGAATCCTGCTAAGTTACTAACAAAGAAATTGCTATAACCAAATCTTGCACACTGCTCAATTTTCTGTCACATTAGATTAGTCACTTATCTTCCTTACACATCGAGGGTAGTGCTCTTGGTCTGCAGAAAATATTCTTTGTACTGATGTCACAAGTGCATTTGGACAATCATCTTTAGGAGATAGTGATTTCCTGATAAATTAGGCATGCTTCTTCTCAAATTTGAAATTTGAAACCTAAATAAGAGTGGGAGTTTAACTTATTTTAAATGATAAATTGTATTCTCTACATTTTGGCTTGGATATTGGAAACAATGATGACAAAGGTACTGTTTCTGTTCTCTGCTCTCTCAACAATGCTCTATGGCAATTATCTCGTGTAGTATAACAGTGAAATTTTTTGCCCTAGTTTCTCTTAAGCGACTAGGGTTTTAATAAAATTTCACGTATAGTGTGTAACCAGATAATTACTGTACATAAATGTAATAACAATACTGTAACAATTGGCCACAATGTAATCCACCAAATGTAATTGCATAAATGTGATAACTGTGCTATAATAATTCTCACTGTGTAATTTAACAGTTCAGAAATCGTCCACACATTATAGTTAAGTACAACTGTGCTTCAACATAGAATAAGCAGTTCAACATGTACGTAGATGCCAATACTCATCCAACAAACTATGGTAGTTTATGCATTATACAATGTTACAACAGAGTAAATTCTACTTCTAACATGAGGACCCTATGCCTTCAGACAATTACAGGGTTCCCTGAAACCCTGGTCAATATCAAGACGGATTCGGTTTTGCTTATGATCTTCTTCGATTTTGGAAAAGCCTCATTCAACCTTACAAAATTCAGCTTCTGTCAACTCCAGCAACTTAGTTGGCTCGGGATTCGTACGTTTATCTGTTGCGGAGGAAACGGAGGGGCTGCGGCCTGTTACAGGTGCTTCAGAAGAGTTCAGCTTACGATTTTGATTCCAGAGAGATTCGACTGACATGCAGTCTTCCTTGAATCCCGAAGCTTAGGGTGAAGTGAAATCTCTTCACGCAGTTCAGAAAACCCTAGCTTCGGGCCTTTGCTAGCCTCAAATACTTCATCTGTGTCAGCATGGGTCGATATGCTCCTTTGCTTAGCTACAGAATTTGCGTGGGTCTATTTTGTTCCCAAACTCACTGTTCTTACGAACTCGGGTTAGGCTGCTACGCAGAGATACTTACCTTAAGACAGAATTTGGAATTTGTTGTTCTTCCTCCAAACTGGGATCACCTGTGCCAAACAAACAGGAGATTTTCGTTGCCTCTCAAGGGATAGTCCTGTGCCAGAACAAAGAACAATACCAACAGAAATTCGTTGCCTCAGATGGAATTCTTTTGCCAAACAGAGAGGAGAAATAAGAGGATGTCAACTAGGGTGGAATCTTTCACCACTGAAATTGACAAGAGAAAGAAGAGGTCTAAAACCCTCAGAGCTAATGCTCAGAACAAATGAATTGATCTACACTTGATGCTCAAAAATGAATTCATCCCTCTCATATTTATAGGTTTCCTAGAGGGGTCCCTTCTTCTAAAATGATCGACTAAACTTTATTCCAAGACTCAATTTTGGGTTTCTTCGCCCAGCTGCCCCAAAACTTGCCCAACAGTGGGAATTTTTGGGGTTTTCCCCTTTTTGGAGGACTATAGCCTACGGGGATTGATAGGCTACTTCGTCCCATTCATCCTCAATTCGTAGAGGACGTTACATCTCTGTATCTCTTTCCAAAAACTAACCATGAAACTTTTCCTTTTTTGTGAATATGTGTTGAACATTAAATGAACTCACGTAGAAGTTTTTTTCACACTTGGATTTTTAATTAAGTAGAATTGAGCCAAAGTTGCTCTGGTTGCCTCTCATTTTATAGCATGACTGCATCTTTGCATTATTATGAATTTCTTTTCCCCCTGATATCATTGCAACTACCTACAGGTTATACTGGTCTTAACAATATATTTCTGTACATGGCAATCAAAGAATTCAGAAGGGCATGCTAAAATTCTACGGCATATACAAAATCATGAATACAAGGAGATGCCAACACCTGTCTTTCTGAGGGCTTCTCTTTGGTTGTGTGTGACTCATACTACTCTCCCATTTAACCATCTCTTATAATGATCTGGATTGAATTATTATATTATGTCATCTATCTCAATGCTTTTAGAGTGGAAAAATTGGAGGAATTAGCTTGTAGGGTTATTTTTTCTAGTGGGTCCTAGTGTGGAGAATTGGGGTCTAAAACTTTTCAGAGCTATTTTGAGACATTAAACGACATTTTTTTGGGTCAAAACTTTCCAGTTTTAGCGTAGGACCCTGTGATGCTATTCTACACTTAGAGACTTTCCAATGGTGCAAGAATCACGTCAATCATAGTTCACATGAGAAAGTAATGCTTCCTACAAGTTGACCTATTGAGTTGATCATTGATCCATAAATTGCTGTGGACATTCTTCTGGACAATTCTCCACAACAGATCTACTATGATGTTTATGTGTTCCTTAGATTTCTGGATTCGTTAATTACTGTGTTATGCTTATGTATGCGATATATGAAATATGGAAAATAGAGAATAGACAAATCCAATTAGTCACAACTATAATAACACGAGATATGACTTGGGAAACACTTAAGGTGAGAACTGTGGCCAATGGGCACAGTACACAAACCCTCTCTATTTGCTCTCTCTCTCTCTATCCTCTCTCAGCTACTTTGCTCATCTATGGAACAAAATGCACTTGAATAGAATGGAACTCCATTTCCTAGGCACTTGAATTATTATATATTTTTTTATAATTTATTATTTTTACATGTTACAAATGAACTGTTTGTTGTAGATACAGACACATACTGATATAGGAAAGGGGGAGACTTTGGGAGGTCCTTTTGTTGACAGTGCTTTCCTGTATTTGGTTAATTAAAAAATTGTCAACTATGTGTGCATGCTACTGTTGCAGTGTCAGTTCACATGTATGGTTGTATTATCTAGAGGAACATGAGTGTGTTTCTTGAATGTGGCTCATAATATTACTTGATATTTGATATTTTTTGCTCTCCTGTAATATTGCAGGGTATTTTATAGTTTGAAGTCTGCAGTACCTTTTCACTATGTATTATACATCTAAATGTCTTATTTTCTTTTTTGTTGACAGTGCTTTCCTGTATTTGGTTAATTAAAAAATTGTCAACTATGTGTGCATCCTACTGTTGCAGTGTCAGTTCACATGTATGGTTGTATTATCTAGAGGAACATGAGTGTGTTTCTTGAATGTGGCTCATAATATTACTTGATATTTGATATTTTTTGCTCTCCTGTAATATTTCAGGGTATTTTATAGTTTGAAGTCTGCAGTATCTTTTCACTATGTATTATACATCTAAATGTATTATTTTCTTTTCTGTTGACAGTGCTTTCCTGTATTTGGTTAATTAAAAAATTGTCAACTATGTGCGCATGCTACTGTTGCAGTGTCAGTTCACATGTATGGTTGTATTATCTAGAGAACATGAGTGTGTTTCTTGAATGTGGCTCATAATACTACTTGATATTTGATATTTTTTGCTCTCCTGTAATATTGCAGGGCATTTTATAGTTTGAAGTCTGCAGTATCTTTTCACTATGTATTATACATCTAATTGTATTTCTTTTACTTTTAACATTTAATATTAGATTTGATGTGGCTTACACTCTATCATATTTATGGTGTATTATCTTATTGTTTTGAAAAATTGCTTGTGCAGAGTATTCACATTCAGGGATTCGTCACTTTCCTTTGTCCTTCAGCTTGGAGGATTTAAAGGATATTTCGGAAGTCATGGATGATTTTACTTTTTGTCAGGCATGTTCTTTTATGTTGACAAACTGTTTCAGGCTAGTAGTACATTTTATTAAGTAATACTGCACTGCTAGCAAGGAAAATGAAGGAAGAATGCCATTCATTGACTGGGAAAAAATGGACTCTGTGTGGATACCAAGTTAGCTTTTGAAGGAATACACGTTCTTGTTAAGGCAATAGATAAAGCTATGTCTTAAATCAAGTTATAGCGCATTGCTATAATGTCAATGCTCCATAGCTTACTTCAAGATAACTAAGGCATCTTCGTATTTCTGAATAAAGTCAAGATTTTTTTTTCATGAACCTTTTGGTTCTCAGATATCTTTGTGAATTTTGAGTGCATTCAATAAATCCTAGACTCATGCTCTAATGTGTAATCAAGCATACTAACGTGCACTCTTGCAGTGCAGGGTAATTCATTGGCTGATGAAGATCAACTGGACTCACCAAAACCCATGCCTCGGGTTTCTGATCTTTGTATAGATGACAATTCTGATAGTGCTGAACATGGAAAACCAAAAGTGTCAAGTGATACAAGTTCAAAAATTTTTCAGGTTGCACCTCCTAACAAATCTGATAGTGCTGAACATGGAAAACCAAAAGTGTCAAGTGATATAAGTTCAAAAGTTTTTCAGGTTGCACCTCCTAAAGTCAAAAGCGCTGAAGTGCAAGAGACAGCCACTCCAAAAGGTTCAGCATTCAAGCAACCTGTTGCAATTGCAAAACCGGTACGTCGAGCAAAGGTTCCATTTGAAAAAGGATACAGTCAAATGGATTGGTTGAAGCTTACACAAACACATCCTGATTTAGCAGGTCAGAGGCATTCCTTTAAAAAATTATGGGGGTAATTGGATTTTATATCAATTGTCTATTTAACTTCTGTATCCTCTGTTGTGTGATTCTCATGCAACCATTCTACATCACATATATTATGAACTTTGATTTACAGGATCATCTGTTGAACATTGAATTTGATCAAATGGGTGTCTATATGAATTTTTTGTGGGTTGGAAATGGAGAATCAACATGTCTAAGTCAGGCGAAAATTTAAAGAGGCAGTATGAGTTTAAATCATTGCTACAAACAGTTTGCATGAATGAGCATCGTAAGGGGCTCTAAAATTTGGGTTTCTATGCTCTCTGTGGAGGGAAAGTAAAAAGGAAAAGGTCAATGAGTTTGGAAATACTCTGCATGGGACAAAAAATGGTCAATAGGCTGAAGTGTATATCATGTGATATATGTTAAGAGCAGTCTTTAAGGTACCTCAACCTAGGAAAATGCATAAACTCCGGAGGATACAACCATTCATGACCAGTGGTCAGTGGGGACAAGTAAGCATGGGCATGTAGTAGTAGTGCACATGTGTGTTTGAGAAGGGGAGAGAGAAATTTGAACTTTTTGTTAACATCTATGAGGCTAGATTGGAACAATGACAAGGGTCCAAATTAATTGAAATAATGTTACATGAAATTCCTGTTAATTTGGTTGCTCAGTGGCAAATTCCCTCCATTGGACAGCCTTCCTCGTCAAGAAAGACCCCTCCCAGCGCTTGGAAGAATTTAATTTGGTCAAGGAATAATTTATTTTCTAAGATGAAACCCACATGTGCACAAAAGTACAAGTCGGCTTGGGCAAGCTAATTTGACTCCCTAAGGCTCATATAAATAGACTCATAGAGCATATGTCACATCACCTCAAGCATCTCCCTTCTCTTGATTGGTTCGATTTGATCTGAAATTGCAGGGGTCCGAGTTCAAATGTGCAAAGAGGAAGAAGACATTTCTGTGCAGCATTGAGTTTTTTGATTAGGGCATCTTTGACCAACGTCGACTCTTGGGTTTTGGACTTGTTTGACTGGGGTTTTTGGATTAGTTTTGGAGGCTGAATTCAGAGGCAAGGAGAATGAAACTTTCTGAGCACTTTGACCTTGGTTGACTGCAGATCTGAAGCTGCCATTTGACCACAGGTTTGTGCGAAAATTCTGATACCGGAATCCTATTGCAACAACTGGTATTATTTCTTCTAATTGATGAATTAATTATTCAGTTTATTGCTACGGAAACATCAAAATAAACACACTGCAACCTTCACAAATAAAAATTGCGGAAATAAATAGCGCTGAAACTAAGAAAATACTAGCACACACATAAAAATAATACTGTTATTTTTTGACAAAAGTCTTCGGAAAAACCTAATGCGGGAAAACCGGTGTAGCAGATGAGGGTTTCATTTTATTATGCAACAGTGAAAATATGAGTACAATCTGGATGCCTGAAACTGGAAATCCACAACAAGAAACTCTGGGCAAAATTATTGAAGGGAATTACCCTTCCTCCACAAGCAATCCCGACACAACCTACCTTCAGAAAACTCGGCCTCCTGGACCCTCCGCGTTAGTCTTGCGTTGCTCTGCACTCTCTATGATGTCAAGCCTCCAATGAGTCTTTGATGAAGTCGTTTTGCCAATCTCAGCTTAGGAAATCGTCTCTCCGACACTATGGAACCTCTGCTCGACCCTTGGAACTGAGAACGAATTTTTCCTTAGCTAAATCGAACTGCCAATTTGAAGTAACTGTGCAGTCCTCTGTGCTGCCTCACTGGGAATAACTCAGCCTTCTTGCTACTGCCTCTCCGCATTTGGAAAACTTCCTCCGGATTCACTGCCTTGTCCCTCACTAACTGCTTCGATCTCTGGCTCTCCGACAGCTGACTGTGGCTACTTTGGAAATCGATCTGTGAACGAAATTGAATCTATAGTGTTCTCAAGTCTATTCTCTAAGTGCCCATTGAATTCCTCTTATAATCCACTGTTGGAGCACCAACGACCAAGATTAAAACTTAATCGATGATTAGGATAATCTTGGAATTGATCCGTGTGAGTTTCTAGACGATTCTCACATTGATTTAATTAGTACTGATTAATTAACCGTTTTTCCTAAGTTTAGACTTAGGAAACATTAAAAAATTGGTTATAATCTAATTAAGTCACTTTTACGTGGAATTTCTAGAAATAGTTTCTAGGTCTTGGAGATCTCATGTATTCTAGTCTCTCCACGAAATTTCGTGGCTAGAACACATCCGATGCTACAAAATTTAACACTCCCTCTTAGCGAGGAATGTGTTTTAGTGCTGCACACCATGTCACAACGCTCTATCTTTGTATCATCTCCTTGTTACGCTGCTGATGTCTGGCCGCTGTTTACCACCAACTACTGCACAACTCTGATGTTGCATCTGTGTTGCTGCTGACACTGCTGCTAACTCTGCATCTGCACTGCAACTCCCTTTCATTTGTTGCTGCTTCTACTGCAACATCTACAACTGAAAAGCATCCAAAATACTGAATCAACTGTGTTTAGTATGATGCATTTGTCTCGCGCATACTCTGCACTGAGCCACCTGCTCTGCTGTCAACACTACACTGTGCTCCTTAGCATCTGACTGCTACTAGTTTGCAACTGCCACTGTGGAACTGACTGCATCAACTACCACTAATCCATTCTGCCACTGTATACTGTGGGCCCCTGTAGCCAAGTACTGATCCATGAGGTGGACTCCTCAAAGACCCTACCTAAGCTCTGTAGCTCTCTGGGGCTACAATACCAAATCTTCCCACCTCACTCTTGGAGGTATATCTGCAAACATCACGAAGTCTTCCTCCAACATGGAGGACAACCTGTCGATCTCCGCGGAAGCTGCCTGCTGGTCCTACTTCTCCGACTTGTCCTTCTTCCTGAGAGGACATTGCGTGCTGTAGTGACCAAGCTCACCAAACTTGAAGCACTTGACCTTTGACAGGTCCTTTCTTGTCTGTTCCCCTTGCCCCTAACTGGGATCCTTTGATGCAAAGGCCACATTTTCCTCCTCCTCCATCACCTTTGATCTGCTGCTATTGCTGCCACTGATGGAGCTCTTTAATAGAGCTCGCCTCAACTCCTCCTGCTACAAATCTAACTACATCCTGTCCATTCTGGTAGCTTGTCTCTGTCCAATATGCTTTGGACAAATACTTGCCACTCTTCAGAGACACTATTCAGTGCCAACCTCACTAGCTCTGTTAGTTGAGGCATTGACCCAACAACTGCAAGCTGGTCCCGGACCTCTTGAATCCTGGTGAGGAAAGGATCTATGCCTTCCCTTTTCTGTATCCTGATGCATCTCAACTTTTCCTACAGGAACATCTTTCGCTGCTCAGAAGTGTCTTGATATAGCGTGGCGAGAGCATCCCACATCTCTTTGGCAGTACCCTTGCCAGCTATGTGTGAGACTATATGGTCCTAGATTCTATCCATAATCAACCGCTTCTCTCGCGCCATCTCCTTCTTGTTTTCCTTAAATTGATTTGCATCCTGGGGAACTGCTACCATGCTGTCTATGTATTTCTTGAGGCCATATTCATCCAACAGGAAGGACATCCTGGCCTTCCAGATGACATAGTTGGAGGAACCCTCCAACCTGTCTTGATCTCTCAGCCCACTTGTGGCCATCTCTGATCAAGTTGAAAACTCCCTCTTTCCTTGTGTTCGACTGCTACTTTTCTATTTGCACTCCCTTTTGGAATGTGTGGCTCTGCTAGCTGCTACTTCCAATCCGCAACTGGAAATTCGAACTTCCGAGACTTGAAGTTCCCTGAGGAAAATTTTCCCTCTGCTGTGTGTGCTTTTCTCTTCCACTTGACGCGGATTTTGCTTTTGCAACCTACAGCAAAAATCCTCTGCGTCCAACCAGGAATCTGCTTAGCGAAAAATTAAGTTGCTGCTGCTTCCTTTGCTTGCTTGAATCACTGATCTGGTAAATTCGATATTTTTCTACCTCTTACACTAAAAAAATCCAGCTACCCCAAGCAACTTGGCCTGCTTGGAAATGAACTGCGTTGCCTCAAGAATTTCGCCCTGCTCTTCCTTCTGAGCAGTGAAATTCTTTCCTTCGCTTCTAAGCTTCCGGCTAATCACTTACGCTCTAATACCATGTGAAAATTCCAATACCAAAATCCTATTGCAGCAACTGGTATTATTTCTTCTAACTGATAAATTAATTATTCAATTTATTGGTACGACAACATTGAAATAAACACACTACAACCTTCACAAATAAAAACTGTGGAAATAAATAGCGCTGGAACTGAGAAATACTAGCACACACATAAAAATAACATTGTTATCTTTGGACAAAAGTCCCTGGAAAAACCCAATGCAGGAAAACTGGTGCAACATATGAGGGTTTTATTTTGTTATGCAACAATGAAAATTTGAGTACAATCTAGATGCCTGAAAATGGAAATCCACAAGAAGAAAATTTGGGCGAAATTATTGAAGGGAATTACCCTTCCTCCATGAGCAATCCCGACACACCTTGCCTTCAAAAACTCACCCACTTGGACGCTCTGTGTCAACCTCTGCGCGGTCTCTATGATGTCAAACCTCTAACCAGTCTTTGATGAAGTCGTTGTGCCAATCTCAGCTAAGGAAATTGTCTCTCTGGTGTTGAAGAATCTAGGGCAAGCATAATTACATTGATTCTTCGTTACATGATAACAATTTGTGAAGAGAAAAAGAATAACTCGGAGGAGGCGCGATGGTTTTCGGATGGCTGCAGGAACCGCAGGAGCGTGCAGGATTAGGGTAAGCGCCTAGCGCCTATTCTGAAGACATATCGCCGTCTATAGGGCGCGTCTGTCGGTTGACCCTCTACCTATTCACCGACCTCACATCCCTGTCGCCGTCTCACCGTTCACCATTCACGTTCACCGCGCAACTGTAGGCAGAATGGACGGGCACATGGAGGATCTGGTGGATTATTCTGCGGATCCGTTAGAGGACCGCATCATCTTCGATATCCCCTATTTTGCTGCCTCGGTTTCAGCCGCTCACAGCTCCCCGGTCCCTTCATCGGCTCGCACAAACCCTAGCCCTAACCCTAACTGCCCTCCTTCTGCTGTGATCTCGGGTTTCTCCTCCGGTTTAGACGCCCCTCCGCTATCTCCTGGCTCGGAACAGTTATTGGCCTCTCTCTCCCCCCAGGTTTTGTCATTTGACCAAGTTTTTCTTCCTCAGGGTGACCCGCCTCCGTCTGCGGTCCCTCAGGTCTCGGCTCCTCACACCTCACCTTTCTCGGGGATTCGACCCTCCGGTTGCTTCAGCACCCCTGCTGTTAATGTGAAGCCTGCAAAACCCTTCCCTCCTGAAGGCACCTCCAGTCCCTTGGTTGACCATCCCTCTGCTCCCCGCACGAAGAAATGGAAGACAAGGTGCATCAAGGCGACTGACAAAGAGATTACGGTCCCGTTCGGAGATCCAGCTGATTTCGGGGGTGCGGCACTTATGGCCCGATCGGTTCTGGTAGGACATGTGAGGGGACGCACCTTTACTGTGGACAGATTGACAAAATGGGTGGAGGAGATTTGGGGAAACTTGGTTAAGGATCTTCTGGAGGTTCACATACTTCCGCGTGGTTGGTTTTCCCTGCACTTCAACAAGGAGGACTACATCGACCTAGTTCTTGCTAAATATTGGCATATCGAGACTGCACCTGTACTGCTCAAGCGATGGAGCCCCCTGTTCGACCCTGAGCGCGAACAGATCGGGGCTGGTCCACTGTGGGTTCGGCTGCTCGGACTCCCTCTTCAGTACTAGAGCGAAGAGGCACTACAAAAAATTGGGAATGCACTGGGCACGTATCTGGATCACGACTGGTCGTACATAGAATCCAAGCAGAGAACCCTAGCTCGTGTCCTGGTTCACCTGGATACACGGGAAGGGTTGGAGAAGAAGATTACACTAACATGGGGGAAATTCAGCAGGATTCAGTTACTAGACTACGAGGGCGTTCCATTCCGATGCTATCACTGTCATCAAGTAGGGCATTTAGCAAAGGATTGCCCTTTAATCAAAGGCCCAGAAGCATCCCCCAAAATTTCGCCCTCGGTCACTCGGGAGACTACTTCGGTCATCATTCGCTTTGCTCAGGGAATGGCACCAGCACAGGCTTCGCCGGCGAAGTCGGGGCGGAAGGAGCAGAGACCTACATCGCCTCCCCTGACAAGGGCAAGAGTGGCAGCGACAACATCTCAGACTTCAGGTACTAGCCACACCCCTATCTCTTTGTCTTTTGATTGCTCATCTGCATTGCCATCTGCATCTGCATCTTGTACTATGGCTCATTGTCCCCCATCTGTGCCCCCTCTTAGTGATTCTACCGCTCCGCCTATCGTCTCCCTTATCCCATCCTCACCATCGTTATCTTCCTCCTCTAGGTCATCCCACCCATATTCCCTTCGCCCTCGCCCTCTGATCTCGGGATCCTGTGGGGGATTGGGCATCATACCCCTGCATATGGGGCATCAGTCCTCTAGGGGACGAAAATCAGATCTCTCAAAAGCCATCTGGAGAGCCGGTGCTGAAGTCGCATCTGGTAGACAGTCTACCATTGAAGGGGTCCTTAGAGCAGCACCCACCCCGCGATGCGGTCCTCCATGAAGTGTCTATCATTTAATTGCAGGGGTTTGGCCAATGAACCCAAAAAACTAGCCATCCGGAGACTATTTGAGATTGAACTGCCAGACATCATACTTCTCCAAGAAACTCTGGGTCCTGTGGCTAACATTACGCAATGCCTAAACTCATTGTCTCCCCGCTGGAAATTCTTGGCCTCGGATGCTTTGGGGCGATCTGGGGGGCTGGCTATCGGATTCAACCCCAGATCTATTAGAATTGATTCTTCCTGGGGTGGGCATGGATTCTTAGGGGCGGATATATTCTCGACTGATTTGGGCGTGGCTTTCCGTATTGTGAACGTTTACGGACCTTGTCAGCACAGAGAACCCTTCTGGAACCGTCTGTTAAATCTTTCCCTGCTGACCGCAAGCAATACCAGCCTGGGTGGAGACCTGAATTTTTCGATGGGGTTCCGCAAATCATGGGGTTCAATGGCACAAGTGGATTCAATCACAGACTTTATGAGGAATACCCTAGAACAAGCTGACTTCGTGGACGTTCCCATGCAACAGCCCATGCCTACATGGCGAAACAGGAGAGTGGGAGAAGCTGCATTGGCTTGCAGACTTGACCGTTTCCTTCTGAAGGGACCTCTGATCCAGGAACTTCACCATTTTAAACAATGGGTGGGATCTGGGGGATTATCGGACCATTCCCCCATTCACCTGGAGATCCTTGGACCTTTGGCCAAACCAAAGGCACCATTCAAATTCAATCATACATGGCTCCAAGAACAAGACTTTATCAAATTGGTATCTGATTTTTGGCAGACTCATCCTATCAATAGGGAGGCATCATTGGCCAGGGGGTTCTGCAAGAACCTCACGGAGCTAAAACCCATTGTCATCAACTGGGCCAAGGAGAAGAACAAAAGGGATATGGCCCAGCTTATATCTGTTGAGGAAGAGCTGAGCTCTTTGCTTGATGATAGGAACCTGGGATTCAGATCGGCAGTGGATAAGTCTCGACTGATTGAACTTGAAAATCAAAGGGCCACATTACTCAGACAAAAAGAGGAATCCCTCAGGCTACGTAGCAGAGCTATTTGGTTAAAAGCAGGGGATGAAAACTCAAAATTCTTCCACAACTTTGCAAAAGGAAGGAAAGTGACCAACACTATTTGGAGTCTGCCCCACCCAGATGGGGGTTTGGCTGATAACTTCAACAAGCTTTCCTGGCTGGGTATTGCACACTTTCGAGGCTTATTCAGAAACCCACTGGGGGCAAATCTGGCTGAAATCATAGAAGTGGCTTCACATTTTCCGAGATTTGTAAATGAGGAAGACTCGGAGGAACTCATGAATCCGGTAACCATGGAGGAATTGGAAAGCACTCTCAAATGGTTCAAAAGAGATAAGAGTCCTGGACCTGATGGATGGACGATAGAATTTTATCTTGCCTTCTTTGAATTGATTGGTCAGGATATGCTTAGTGTAATTGAGGAATGCAGGATATCGGGGTCTATATATCATGCCATAAACTCCACCTTCATAGCTCTTATTCCCAAGACGGACTCTCCATCATCATTTGACGATTTTCGCCCTATATCGCTCTGTAATGTTCTCTATAAAATCATCTCAAAAATCATTGCAAATAGGCTTAAACCTATACTATCCTCTCACATTGCCCCCCATCAATTCGCGTTCCTCGAGGACAGGCAGATTCATGAAGCCATTGGGTCTGCCCAGGAGGCCCTACACTCCATTTGGACCAAACATCTCAAGAGCACTCTCTTGAAAATTGATCTCTCAAAAGCTTTCGACAGGGTTAGCTGGCTGTACATCAAGATGATCCTCATCCATCTGGGGTTCCCAATCTCCTTCATCAACTGGATAATGGCCTGTATCACGACCCCTACTTTCAGCATCCTGATTAATGGATCTGCCTCACATTTCTTCCACTCTGAAAGGGGTCTGAGGCAGGGCTGCCCATTATCTCCTCTATTGTTTCTCCTGGTCATGGAAGGATTGAGCCGCCTAATCATTTCAGCCACAAGGGAAGGGACCCTTCGGGGACTCAAGATTACCGAAGAATGCTTCCTCGCTCACCTATTGTTTGTGGATGATGTTCTCATTCTACTGGATGGTAGCATGAGAGACTCTATGACTTTCTCCCGCATTCTTGAGCTCTTCTCACAAGCCACAGGAATGCAGGTCAACAAAGCAAAATCCACAATAACAATGACTCGCACATCGGTTAATGAGGCTCAACATGCCCTGCAGGCTTTTCCCTTCATCATTCACCTGATTGACAGGGGTCTCAAATACCTTGGCTTCTGGTTAAAACCCACATGCCAACGGATCGCTGATTGGACTTGGTTAATATCGAAATTGGAAAATCGTCTCACCTGCTAGAGCTACAGATACATATCCAGGGCTGGTAGGCTGATCCTCATTAAAACAGTATTGGAGGCCACTCCGGTATTCTGGATGGCCCTTGCATGGATCCCCAGACATACTCTTGCTCGGCTACAGCAAATATGTAATAGATATCTGTGGGCAGGGAGTCAAGACAAGCGGATATTCGCATGGATCGGCTGGCAGAAGATCGCTATCCCGAAGAAGTGGGGAGGATGGGGACTCAAAGATCTCCCACTATTTGCACAAGCACTGGCGGCAAAGATGAGTTGGGCCCTGCTAACAAGCCATAATCTATGGACTCGCCTCACGTACTATAAATACATATGGCCCCTTGACATTATGGACTGGATTAGACTCCCCACCTGGAATAGTATAGGAGCATCATCATTTTGGAAGGCCATTATTCACTCAATGCCCATGATCAGGGACAATCTGGCTTGGAGGATCAGAGACGGGGCTCAAGCCAGGATCGGCATTGACCCTTGGGCAGGCAGTGGGGGAAGGCATCACCTACCTCGTGACTTAGTTGAATATCTATTTGCTCATGATATCAAGGTGATTGCTCAAATAGCGGACCAAGAAGCCTCTGATATTTTCCACCAGGCTTGGCGATCTGCTCAGCATCTGAACCTCCCACCACAATGGCATCAAGCTTGGGAATCATACAGGGAGGCTCTGATGGAATCGCACATAAGAATCACTGAGGGCCAGGACGAGCTGATTTGGAGTCAGTCGGAATTTGGATTTTACACCCCGAAGGCTGGATATACACTCCTCATCAGTCACAAAAGACCGGAAGCTCAGCTGGATTGGTGGCAAAGCTTATGGAAGTTAACCTCATCCCCGAGATCCAAGCTTTTCTTCTGTTGCGTACTCGGGAACAAGGTGCCCACAGGGGATAATTTACAGCGCAGAGCACATCACAGCCCTACCTGGTGTGTGTTATGCAAAGCAGTGTCGGAAACTACAGACCCCCTGTTCCTACTGTGCAGGGTCGCGCTAGAATTGTGGGCTGGCATTAAAATCACCATCGCTTACAATGGGACCTGGGCAGGACATAATCTTACGGAGGCTTGGTCTGAGTGGTCTACGCAACACAAAGGAACCAAATTGATGAACCTCCCTGCCATAGTAACCTGGCACATATGGAAATCAAGGAACCAGATCATTTTTCAGGACAAAACCGCTCACTGGAACCTGTTGGAAGCTCGTATTGTTGCGGCTTTCAATGAATTGCCAGAACCTCCTCCTGCACATGTTCGCCGCCACCATCCGCCACCCCTCATTGATCAATCCACCCCGTGGGCGTTCTTCGATGGCGCTGCAAATCAGCGGAGCTGTGGAGGAGGCATCATTATACACAAATCGAACCAGCATTACTACCGAATCAAAGCAGGACTGGGCACTGGCTCAAACAATTATGCCGAGCTTATTACTCTCAGACACCTCCTCCACTTCGCAATGAGCCATAACATCACTTGCATAAACATTTTTGGGGATTCAAAAATCATCATTAACTGGTTCAACAACATTTCAATCTGCCACATACACACACTCAGCATTATCTTGCATGAGATTCAGGAATTCAAATCTGCATTTAACAACATCTCATGTTCGCACATCTACAGGGAACATAACGAGAGTGCTGACAGATTATCCAAGGAGGCCACGATAATGGACAGAGGAGTATGGGAAATCATCGAAGTTCAGGGACAACAGGAATTCAAATATTACCACCGTCCATATATAGATCCGAGATACTAGCAAGCACCTGAGCAATAACTTTATGAATTTTTTTTTGTTTGATCATATCAGTATTTATGTAAATATCTAAGAATTATATAGAACAGCAAGCGAGCCAATATGGCTTTTTTGTAAATCTTTTTGCAAAGTGAAAGATGACCCTGCGTGGAACATCTCAAGTTTGAACTGATTTCTATTTTTTGAAGGCTAATAGGCACACTGTTACATAGTGACCTCAAGCATATACATAGCGATATCATTGTAATTTTCAAATCATAATGAAAGTTACAGATTTTTCCAGTGGAAAAAAAGAATGATAACAATTTGTGAGGCATTTAACTTCATTAGACTGCTATGAAAACAAAAGAGACAAGAACACGAATGTTTGGCTTTTTGCTAGGGCCAAAACTATCCCTCTTGGAGAGGAAAACCATGCATAAATTCTTCTTATAGAGATTCCATTAACGAATACTAAGACCATGACCCTTGACATAGCTAGCCTCTCCAAGACCATGACATCTTATCCTCTTCCTAGTTGAGTTCGTCATGACTGTTGTACTGCTGAAGTTATCACTGAAGTCTTCATCATAGCCTCTTCATCATATTACAAAGATCTCTTGTCTCTATTGAGATCTTCATTGAGATCTCCCTTGATCAATGTACCGAGGGCTTTATTGCTATTACACCATATTTGAATCATCACTGAACCTTAGTTGGAGATATCATCATGTTGACTGTGAGCAACAAAGAGTATACGTTATAACATAAGTTCTGAGACAGTGAGACTGAGGCTATGTTAGGACAGTCAGGATGCTGAGGTTCTTTCCATCACATACATACATCCTCTGTCATGGAACATGTTCACCGAGGTTGTAGTTACATTCTTGCCCTGAGGTCTTTACCTTCTATATAAGTCGAGATTGTGAGTCATGCTGTAGCTCCTTGTTATGCCGAAAATGTGATACATATATATACGTATGTCGAGATCAAACATGATCTCCATGAAGCCAAGACTATAATATATACACAGTCCTCTTTGTCCATCCGAGATCTGCTCGTGTGAGATCACTTTGTCATCAATTAGAGATTCGTCTTCAGGTATACCGAGATTACCCAGATCTTAGATTAATGCGAAGTTCTTCATACATCTGAGGTATTGCTTGACTGCTCCTAATCCCCAAGCGAGGAGCAGTCAAGCCCTAAGATAAAGCCCTTATGCACTGCGGTCTTGCTCCTTCTTTCATGTGAGAAACCCAGAGGACAATGCGAGATTCCTTTCCTTTGATATCGAGCTCTATACCTCCTTGACTGCGGCTTCTTTACCCAGAAGATTCAGAGAGTCAAAATGTGAGATTTCCTTGTTTGCTTGCGGAGACATGAGATCATGTTGCTTGTGCCCATACAAAGTATTGGAGCTATATTCCATCCATGACCTGTTCCACGCCTTTCTACACCCTATACCTTATTAACATCTCAGAGAATGCGAGATCTTCACTTATGTTTTGTGGATACCTCAACAGGGTATATATAGTGGTTGTGCACATATAATAGGTCGACATGAACATGTGAACCGACGTGACTTTTGCTTCAAACTGACATGACATATATTTATATTTTTAATTCATTTATTGAAGCCTACATGATGACCTTGTCATCGTTTTGCTTGCAGTCTTCTTGTGTTTGCTTTTGGAGGCTTGAGCTTGGTCTTGGAGGGCCGCTCTAGGTTTGTACACATTTTACATAGGCTCATAAAGAGCTCTCATTACATGACATGACTCGTTGATAAATAAATCAAATCCTAAAGACATCAAGAAGAAATCTTTGACCTAGTTACACTTTTTGCTCATGAAACCCATGTAGCAAGATTACAAAAATAATTTATTTCTTTTTATTACATCAAATACAAAGATCATGTCATTATGAAGACCGAACCTAGTTACACTTTCTTCAACACTCCCTCTTAACTAGGGAGGTATTCATAATGGTGCTTGGTCATTCTCAATCTGAAGAATTTCTCATAAGAAGAATCGGATGTGCAATCCACTTGTTATAGCATCATTTCAACCAACATTGTTTCCATTTAGCAAGGCCTTGACTAACAACTCTATCTCTTACTTAGATCAGAGCACACAATGTTAGCGAGACCAATGACTGATAGACACGCATCATCATTGTCTCTCTTAGGGTCATACCCACCTGGGTGTTCTCCGAGGATGCCCTACTAGGACTATTCTCATCTTTGGTTCCGAGCCCTCAAGAATATCGGTCCTCTTGTCCACTCTTGTCTTGGATGCCCTACCACATCCTCAAAGGGTGTCGGATGCCAGATGATTACACAATCCTCCATTCTTTCTTCCAAACTGAAGACAAGAATGTCGTGTATGACTCTCCCTCTTGATCAGGGATGAGTTCCAAGTTTCTCTTTACTTAGAAACTTGCTCGAGTTCCTGTGCTCATAGGAACTTCCCAGAGCCCCCTCTTACCCAAGGACTCTATCATCAGTGCTTTATAGGGTCTTCTAGTTGATTGACAATTCAAGACTTCGATGTCATCAATTCCTTCATATGTAGGGCTCAACAATCCATCACTTTCCTTCGTCATGTCATTCCTTCATTCCTGGAAAGTATCCTCCTTGGCTTTACATCTGGGGCTTCCTTCATAAGCTCATATGTCTTCCCTTTTCTTCAACAGTGATTGCTTTGGATCACAAGGTACATAGTTGTAACATCCTTCACAACTCTCCTTTCCTTGATCCTGCACACATACCCAGACTTTTCCAAGAGGTCAGACACTAAAAACAAATCACATATTACCTTTTGGTGATGGCCTTCTTCCAGTGACATCTTCTTGTAGGCATCAATCATCTTGCATTCATGTTGACACATCTCCCGATGATATCTGTTGTCAAGGGTCCTCATCTTTTCAGACTTCCATCAAAGTCTTCACATCATTCTGGGAGGTTTCCTGGTGAAGTCTTCCTGATCCTCTGGATGTTGACTACCTTCGTCATGGTTGCATGTCTCATGATCTCTTTCATCCTCATGTCTTTCATTCTCAGGAACTCTCATAGTTCTTCAATGGTCACCAACTACCTCATACCATATTATGAGGACATATTATGTTGATTTCATCTAGTCTGACTTATGTCTTTCTGCATCCTTTCAGAGGAGGGGATCTATTCCCTTTTGATCATGCTTGATCTATTCTATCTGCAACCACATGTCATGACATTACAATCTCAAATGCAAATACAAATACAATCATACACACCTTATTTTCCTTCCAGTATTTTCTTGCAGCTTCATTGATTGAAAAGATCTTCAATCCCTTGATCTGCTCCATTCTTCATGTCATTGAACCACCAACTCATGAGTTCCAGGAGTTGGAATTTCTGACGAGACATTTGCTGCCTTCCCGGACTAAGAGATCCTTTGTTGAGATCTCTATCAGAGATCCTTCACGATCTAGTATATCCCCATCTAGCAAATGTTTCCTTTGACCTGAATGACTTCTTCCTTTTCTTCAATGTATAATGAGATTCCTCAGAGCTATGTTCTTCAAGATTCCGTACGAGCTCTTGATGCTACAATGCATCTTACTATGTTCATATTTGCAGGGACTCCTGATAGGATCCTTTGGAGAGGAATACCATTTCATCCATAGTGGAGATCCATTATTCCCTCTTTCCCTTGATCCTTTCCTGAGCTTCCCTGCACTTATTTGTATCCTATACAACTTGCCTTTCTCTATCTGACATAGAGACCACAGATTGTTGATCAAGGTAACCTTCTTGTTTATAGACATCTGTTACCTTATCAATATTAATATCAATGATGATTATTTTACCAGATTTCTCCATTGATATTTCATGAAGATATTTCATCACTCTTTGGCGCCTTCTGCACTTTACTTCATAGAATATATCCTCTAGTATTTTATGTAATCTTCTTGTGTTTCCTTTCTTACTTCATAGAACCTTAAGAGTTCTTATGATTAAAGGAGACGTTGATGTGCTGACTTCACTTCTTCATAAGGATTCTGTCAATTCTACTACAAGAGCTTTATCTAACCCATAGATCTTCTTGCACTGATGAAGTCAATAAACCAAAACTTGATTATAGAACAAAAATACTTACTTGATACATGAAGATGAGATCTTCACCTTGATTGAGGTAGATGCATTGATGTTCCCTCCGTACAGGATCCTTGCTGAAGCTTATCGTCAAACTTTCAAAATGATTGTTTTGAATATCTGATCCTTGCATCATCGGCTTGAGGTTGATTGCCATGATGTAGAGATCCATCAATAGGTGTTCTTGTGGCTTTGAACTCCTTCATTCCGCATCGAGAACTGTCCATATACCTCATGCTCCAGATGATTTGCTTCTTTAAGTAGGAATTCAAGTTTTTCTTTATTGGAAGGATGAATCTTTGTATGCCATAATGTGGATTGTGAGAAATACCGAAACTGATGTTATAGATCAGACTTCAAAACTCTTGTTGAAGATGACTGAAGTTGTGAACTACTTATTGGACCTTGATCTTCTTCGATACGGTGTTGGTAGATTGTCTCCTTGATCAGCTTTGTGTTTACATACTGCTGTTGTAGACTTACCCTTTGATCTAGGGTTTGATCAAGGTGTCGTTCTTGATCTTCTTTCAGTTTGCTATGCTTGAATCTTGATGTTGGCATGTCCTTTTTCTGCCCTTCTTTGACTGTTGAACCAATCCCTCTGATACCATGTTGAAGAATCTAGGGCAAGCATAACTACATTGATTCTTCGTTACATGATAACAATTTGTGAAGTATTTAAACAATTTATCTTAGCTTGATGTTTACTTCATTATTAGCATGTGTATGTTAACTTCATCAAATTGCTATGAAAACAAAGGAGACAAGAACACGAATGTTTGGCTTTCTGCTAGGGCCAAAACCTCTCCCTCTTGGAGAGGAAAACCTATGCATAAATTCTTCTTATAGAGATTCCATTGACGAATACCAAGACCATGACCCTTGACATAGCTAGCCTCTCCAAGACCAAGACATCTTATCCTCTTCCTAGCTGAGTTTGTCATGATTGTTGTACTGCTGAAGTCATCACTGTTGTATCACTGAAGTCTTCATCATAGCCTCTTCATCATATTACAGAGATCTTTTGTCTTTATTGAGATCTTCATAGAGATCTCCCTTGATCAATGCACTGAGGGCTTCATTGCTGTTACACCATATTTGAATCATCATTGAACTTTAGCTGGAGATATCATCATGTTGACTGTGAGTAGCAAAGAGTATACGTTATAACAAAAGTTCTGAGACAGTGAGATTGAGGCTATGTTAGGGCAGTCAGGATCCCAAGGTTCTTTCCATCACATACATACATCCTCTGTCATGGAACAAGTTCACCGAGGTTGTAGTTACATTCTTGCCTTGAGGTCTTTACCTTCTATATAAGCCGAGACTGTGAGTGATGCTGTAGCTCCTTGTTATGCCGAAAATGTGATACATATATATACGTATGTCGATATGAAACATGATCTCCATGAAGCTGAGACTATAATATACACACAGTCCTCTTCGTCCATCCAAGATCTGCTCGTGTGAGATCACTTTGTCATCAATTAGAGATTCGCCTTTAGGTATGCCGAGATTACCCAAATATTAGATTAATGCGAAATTCTTCATACATCTGAGGTATTGCTTGACTGCTCCTAATCCCCAAGCGAGGAGCAGTCAAGCCCTAAGATAGAAGCCCTTATGCATTGCGGTCTTGCTCCGTCTTTCATGCGAGAAACTCAGAGGACAGTGCGAGATTCCTTTCCTTTGATATTGAGCTTTATATACCTCCTTGACCGCGGCTTCTTTACCCGAAAAATTCAGAGAGTCAAAATGTGAGATTTCCTTGTTTGCTTGTGGAGACATGAGATCATGCTGCTTGTGCCCATACAAAGTATTGGAGCTATATTCCATCCACGACCTGTTCCACACCTTTCTGCACGCTATACCTTATTAACATCTTAGAGAATGCGAGATCTTCACTTATGTTTTGCAGATACCTCAACAGGGTATATATAGTGGTTGTGCACATATAATAGGCCGACATGAACATGTGAACCGACGTGACTTTTGCTTCAAGCTGACATGACATATATTTATATTTTTAATTCATTTATTGAAGCCTACATGATGACCTTGTCATCGTTTTGCTTGCAGTCTTCTTGTGTTTGCTTTTGGAGGCTTGAGCTTGGTCTTGGAAGGCTGCTCTAGGTTTGTACACATTTTACATAGGCTCATAAAGAGCTCTCATTACATGACATGACTCTTTGATAAATAAATCAAATCCTAAAGACATCAAGAAGAAGTCTTTGACCTAGTTACATTTCTTGCTCATGAAACCCATGTAGCAAGATTACAAAAATAATTTATTTCCTTTTATTACATCAAATACAAGGATCATGTCATTAAGAAGACCGAACCTAGTTACACTTTCTTCAACATCTGGCACTCTGGAACATCTGCTTGACCTTTGGAACTGAGAACGAATTTTTCCTCAGCTAAATCGAACTGCCAATTTGAAGCAACTGTGCAGTCCTCTATGCTGCCTCACTAGGAATAACTCTGCCCTCTTGTTGTTGCCTCTTCGGATTTGGAAAACTTCCTCCAGACTCACTGTCTCTGCCCCTCACTCACTGCTTTGATCTTTGGATTTTCGACAGCTCATTGCGACTACTTTGGAAATCAATCTGCTAAGGAAATTGAATTTCTGGTGTTCTCAAGTGTTGCCAAGGAAATTGAATTTCTGGTGTTCTCAAGTGTATTCTTCAAGTGCCCATCTACTTCCTCTTATAATCCACTGTTGGAGCACCAACGACCAAGATTAAAACTTAATCGACGATTAGGATCATCTTGGAATTGATCCGTGTGAGTTTCTAGATGTTTCTCACATTGACTTAATTAATATTGATTAATTAACCACTTTTCCTAAGTTTAGACTTAGGAAACATTAAAAAATTGGTTAATAATCCAATTAAGTCACTTCTAGGTGGAATTTCTAGAAACGATTTTGGGTCTTGGAGATCTCATATATTTTAGCCTCTCCACCAAATTTCATGGTTAGCACACATCCGATGCCACAAAAACTAACATGTTGACCTTCAAGTTGACCAATTTTTGAAGCACATTTTGGCACTGTTTTGACTATGTTCGACTGAGCTAAAGAGGCCGAGTTTTGTGCTTCCAAGACCGAATCTTTTGGAGGCACTTTGATTGTTGAACGTTGACTAATTAGGGCATCTTTGATTGCTGTTGACTTGGGTTTTGGATAAGTTTTGGAGGCCGAATTCAGAGGCAAGGAGAAGGAAATTTTCTGGGCACTCTGACCTTGGTTGACTGTAGATTTGAAGTTGCCATTTGACTACATGGTTGACCTTGAAGTTGACCAATTTCTGAAGCACATTTTGACACTGTTTTGACTATGTTTTACTGAGCTAAAGAGGTCGAGGTTTTCTGTTGCCAAGATTGGAGGCACCTTGACTGTTGAACGTTGATTGGTTAGGGCATCTTTGATTGCTGTTGACTTTGACAAGAAATTGCAGACTTTGACTTTGGATCGGGTTTGACTTTTGGGGTCATCTCTCATTGGATATTGGTTAGTTGAATTGGATACTCAAAGCTGTTGACCTTTGACTCTATGTTGATGAATTGGAACATTGTATCTCTTTGTTGAACATTTGATTACAATTTGATGGAAGAAGAATTTTGAAAGGGTTTTCCTCCTTGTGGGGTTTTCCCCTGGTCTTTGACCAAATCTTGTGTCTCTCTTGTTTCATGTTTTTTTGCTGTCTTCTATTGCATTTGAATTATTGTTCTATCTACATTTGCTTACTATCATTGGAAGATTGAACTTATGGGAAAAGTGATTGCTAATTGAAGAAGAATTGTTGTAAATGATTGTGCTAAGCTTAGAACACTGGAAAATTAACATAGTATTAGAGTTGAGGTGAAGACAAGCGTAAGGAGACAAGAGACAGACAATCATCTTTGGAAGGAGTTGAAGGAGCCTAGTTGACTTGGTCAAGATGTCTACCTCTTATTTCAAGGATTCAGAGGAGCTAAATGACTCATTTAATTTTGTTACTTGGAAGATCAGGTTGGAAGTGACCTTAGATGAAAATGATGTCTTGGAATATGTGGAATGAAAGGTACCTGAGCCTTCGGAAAATGCTTCATAAGAGGAAAGGTACTCACCAGGCCTATGGAATCTCGCATGAGGGATGCATTCACCTTGGGATCCATAGTTGAGGGACTCTATAGAGTCAATGGAAGACTTTTGCGAGCAATGGTACATGATAGCAAACATCAAAGTGAGCTATGGCACCGAAAGTTTGCTCATCTACACTATGATGCCCTACCTAAAGTAATGAGGATGGTTTATGGAATGCCTGAAGTTCAAACTAACCATGATGGGGCATGTCCGAGATGTGCCAGTGGAAAGAAGTCGAGGGAACCATTCCCTTCCAGCAAAAACAGGACTAGTGATATTCTACAACTCATTCATTCTGATTTGTGTGGACCCATGCCAGTAAAATCTCTGGGTGGCTATCTATATTACATAATCTTTGTGGATGACTTCTCTCGGAAGACATGGATATTTTACTTGAAGCACAAGGACAAAGCATTTGATATGTTCCAGGATTTCAAGGCATTGATAGAGAATCAAACATGGAAAAGGATCAAGGTTTTTAGGTATGATAATGGTGGAGAATACACTTATAATGAATTCGTTGACTTTTGTAAGAAGGTTGGAATCAAGAATGAGATCATCGTACCTTATAATTCCGAGCAGAATGGTGTAGCTAAAAGAAAGAATAGGACCATCATGGAAGCTTCTGAGGCATGTTGCACGATAAAAAATTGCCAAAGTTCCGTTGGGGAGAAGCCACTAATACAATGGTCTATGTTCAAAACAGGACTCCTCATCAAGCCCTGGGTGACAAGACTCTCGAAGAAGTATTCACAGGTATCAAGCCCGATGTTGGTCATCTGAGAATCTTTTGTTGCCTTGTGTACTTTCATGTGCCAAAAGACAAGAGGAACAAGCTGGAAGCTACTGAAAAGAAAGGTACGTTTGTTGGGTATTGTGATTATTCTAAAGCTTTTAGAATATATGTCCCTGGTCAAAGGAATATCGAGTTTAGCAGGGATGTGGCTTTCGATGAGGATGCTGCCTGTGGAAAAGCAAGGGATATTCCTTCTCCTCTTGTTGAAATGAAGGATGATGACATGGACCTAGTAGAAGACCCTTCTATGCCCGACCCTGACAAAGATGTTGTTGACGATCCCATGGAACCTATCAACCCTTTGGGTCCTCCTTCATGTGACCTCCCTGCCAGGAAGAGACCACTTTGGCTTCGTGATACTTTACAGGATGCTGAAAGACATGTTGCTACCAGAGGAACCTTTAGATAAAGCAAGAAGCCATGCCGTTACTAGGGATATGTTGTGGCTATGAGCTCCATCATATAAGCTGAACTATGCACCTTCGAAAAAACAATGAAAGAGCAGGTTTGGAAAGATGCTATGGCCGAAGAATATGAATCTATTATGAAGAATGATGTGTGGGATGTTGTTCTGAGACCCAAAGGGAAGTCTGTTGTTACTTATAAGTGGTTGTACAAGATCAAACATGGAGCTGATGGAAGCATTGAGAAATATAAGGTGAGGTTTGTGGCTAGAGGTTTCTCCCAGAAATAGGGAGAAGATTACGATGACATCTTTGCACTAGTTGTCCACTACACCACTATTCGATCTATCATTGCCCTTGCTGCCAGGGATGGTGTTAATTTTAGATAACAATGGTATGTTCTATGTTTAAGATAATTTACTTCAATGTTCCTTTAGCAACCCAATGACAAATTCCAATTATATCCAGTAGCAATCACATTAACTTATAAACATTGACAGTAAATGTAGATAGAACATAAAATCATATTGCATAAGACAAGACAAGACAAGATGACACATGATGTGGTGGATGCCAAAGACAAACCGCAATGTGGGGAACCCTTTGATCAAATCTTCTTATTATTCTTTAATAGTTTCAGCAGAGAGAGAGAGTACAAATACAAGCCCAAAACAGATCTGCCAAATCAGCAGTCAAATCAGCCCTAACCAGAAAGTCAATGGTGGTCAAGGCTGCCCCAAAACATCCTCCAAACAGTAGCGCAATCCGGCCTTCAAATTAGCTCAAATTCTTCGGTCAAACCCAGTCAAAGGAGAGAGAAAGTCTACTGTAATTTTCTGCAGTCAAAACAAAAGTCAACCTGAGTCAATGCTAGTCAAATTGTTCCCAAACACCTCGATTTCTGTGCCAATAAATGTGCCCTCATAAAATCAAATTTTTGGCACAAAATCGAGGTCAATGCTGGTTAAACCACCCAAAGTCAATGTTGGTCAACGCCCTGAAATCTGCGACCTATTTCACCCACAAAAACTCTGCCTCCTGCCACATGTGCGAAATAGAGAGAGAGAGGGCATTGCCACACGTGCGAAATAGAGAGAGAGAGGGCGCTGCCACACGTGCGAAGAAGAAGAGATGCCTCCAACGCTGTACGACCCAATCAAGAGAGAGAAGAAGATGTGATGAGATGATGTCCAAATGAGGAAAATGTCTCTCTTATTTGTACACTTCGTTGAGGGTGAAGAGACACATCTATTGGTCTTCATGAGCCTACATTTCACTAGCGCTGACCTTGACAATTTGTCCATAAGAGAAATAAATTCATAATTCCATTTCTGGTTGTCAGAATGAGATGATCTTTATATCAAAATTGTACCTCTCTGAAAGAGGAATCCAATGCAATAATCATCTCCATCATATGAGCTGTCCTAAGGTGGAATTTGACCCTAGTTGCTAATTTTAACACTCCCTCTCATCTAGGGAGAATTCCACCTGCCAATCCATCATCATGTCATCATGTACCATCATGCCATCACTGCTCTGCTCTGTTGAACCATGAAGTAGTAATGAAGAAGAAGTGATCGAGAGTGGATCATACCACTCTCCACTAACTAAAGTTAGTCCTTGATCCCAGATCAAGTTGTTGAACACCATGCATCCTAGTCATAGGGAGTACGATAGTACACGATGCGTTCATCGGTAGTGCTATGGTCCCTAACCAGCTTTTCCCAACTTATTGGCCAGATGAGAGGTACTTCCCATGACTCTCGGACTCTATGGGTAGGATGTGTGTCGGGGCATCAACGGGAGAAGGTGAACCACTCATCCTATGCATATGCTAACCATAGGGGAAGGTAAACCACTCACCCTACACATAGGTCAACCATAATGGGGTATCACAGGGGAAGGTGAACCACTCACCCTATATCCAATGCACCACTAGGGGAAGGTGAACCACTCACCCTATGGTCGCTCATAGCTAGCTCCAAGAAGTACCCCATGCCCCCAGGAGCTCCCAGAGCTCTGTGTCCAACTCATACGAGACCCTCATAAGAGGGTCATTCCACGACTCCAAGTCTCTCTCGGAAGGTTAAGAATTTGTTAAATAATGAATCCATACAGGTGAGGATCGTTTTATAGATGAGGAATAACCTGTTATAGAGTTTTGTGAACCCAACGTTTCGGACTACCAAGTGAGTCCATCATCAGGGGATGCGTCAATAGATATTCACTGGATTTTAATGATTTATCCAAGAGCTCTATTTAGGGTATATATAGGTTTTTAAAGAAAAGATATATGAAATTTGGTCGGCCATTATCTTATTAATTATTATTATTATTATTATTTAATTAATTTATTATTTTGTT
>APFE031095263.1:183493-242474 GCA_000404065.3 Pinus taeda | reverse complement strand
TTTATGTAAAATTAATTAATTTGCTTAAAAGATTCATTGCTTTGATTGATTAATTAAATAATTTATTTGATTAATTAATTAAAAGAATTAATTAATTTTATTATATTATTTATTAATATGTTTATTAATTTAATTTTATGTATTTATTTCTTTGATTAATTATTTATATATTTTATTTGATTAATTTATTTTATTGATTAATTAATTTAATTAATTAATTGTTATTTAATAATTAATCAATTAATAACTTAATTAATTGATGAATTAATTGATAAATAAATAAATAAATTAATAAATTAATAACCAAATAATGAGTTATTTATTGATTTTTTAGGATTTCAAGTAAAGGTTTCCATGTGTTGCTTAGCTAATCCATCGTCCCGGTTAAGGTTATTCTTCCTTTTTTCTATTTCAATAGCTTCTTTGATTTTCCTTTTAAGATAGTGTTCTTCTCTTCTAACTAGTTTGACTTCTTCCATGTAGATGGAATGAGAGGAAGAATGAACATGTTCTGCTAAGGCCGATTTTGAGGTCCTTTCTCTTCTTAAGTCAGCAGTGTGTTCTTTAATTCTAATATTAAGAGACCTACCTGTTTCACCTATGTATTCCTTACCGCATGAGCAAGGAATCACATAAACACCTTTTTGAAGGTTAGGGTTTATGGGATCCTTGACTGAGTTGACTAATTGTCTAATGGTGTTAACAGGGGTGAAGGCTACATTAATGTTATGTTTATTAAGAATTTTAGTAATTTTATCAGTGGTGCCTAACTACTCCCCATTGTACCATATCTTGGATAAAGTGGTACCTGATATCAATGTGCTTGGAGTGGTCATGGAACACGGGATTCTCTGATAAACGAATCCCACTCTGGTTGTCGTAGAAGATCATGGTAGTATCTAGCACATGCTCAAACAGCTCACTGAAAAGCTTCCTCAACCAGACTGCTTCACAACAGGCCATACTCGCAGCAATGTATTCGGCCTCGGCGTTGCTTAGTGCAACCAATTTCTGCTTCCTGCTCATCCAAGATATAGAAGCAGACCCCAAAGAGAAGCAACACATAGACGTGCTCTTACGATCCACCACACTGTTAGCTCAGTTAGCATTTGAATATCCATGTAGCCTCAAATCCCCGACAATGTATCTTAGTCCATAGTGGATAGTGCCCCAAAGATATCTCAAGAGATTCTTGGCAGCAATCCAATGAATGTGATGAGGCTTGACCATATATTTTGACTCAATGTGTTCACAACGAAGCATATGTTAGGATGAGAGTTGACCAAGAACATCAGTGCTCCCACAAGTTGACGATACTCGGTAGGGTTCGCCAATTCAGGCCCAGCAACACTTCCACATAGCTTCTTAAAGTTGAGTTCCATCGGAGTAGTCACAGACTTGCAGTCCACCATTCCACATCTTTCAAGTAGCTTCACAATATATTTTCCTTGAGAAAGGAAAATCTCACCTGGCTTTTGCGAAACCTCCAACCCTAGGAAATAATGCATAAGTCTTAGGTCCGTCATCTTGAACTCAGAAGCTAACTCTTTCTTGCATTGATGAATGAGGGGGTCATCACCTGTCAGAAAGAGATCATCCACATAAAGGACCAGAATGAGAAGTCTGTCCTTAACCTTGAAGTATAGGTTCAGGTCAGCATCGCTTGTTGTAAATCCCAACTTCATAAGATAGCTATCGATCTCCTCATACCAAGCCGTAGGGGCTCGCTTCAACCCATAGAGGGCTTTCTTCAATCTACATACATGTGTCTCACGATCTTGAACTTCGAATCCCTCGGTTTGTTCCACATATACTTCTTCCTTAAGCAAACCATGCAAGAAGGTAATTTTGACATCCATCTGATGAAGGTTCCATCCTTGCGAGGCAGCAAGGGCTATGATCGAACGGATTGTGCTATATCGAGCAACTGGTGCAAATATCTCATCATAGTCTACTCCTTCCTTTTGAGAGAAGCCTTGAGCTACAAATCTAGCCTTGAATTTCTCAACACTACCATCAGCTCCATGTTTGATCTTGTAGAGCCATTTCAAAGTGACCACGGTCTTATCCTTGGGTCTAGGAACCATATCCCAGACATCATTCTTCACAATCGACTCATACTCTTCGTTCATCGCTTCCTTCCAAACCTGTTGCTTCACGACTTCTTCGAATGTACAAGGCTAAGATTGTACAATGGTACTCATGGCAGCTAAGTACCCTTGGTACCTATTCGGCTTCTTACTTTCACGAATGTCCCCCTCGGTGCAATGTGTTTCTCGGCATCTTCAAGAGTATCTTTGAACTACAAAGGCCCTTCCTTGTAGTAGAGGGCTCACTAGGAGGTGGATCAATGGGTTCCATCAGACCTTCAACATCGGGCATCAGTTCATCAAACGAAGATTCATCCTGCTTTTTTGCATCAACATCATCATTGGGCTTCCTAGGAATAGGAAGATCTCAAATCTTTCTAAGTGCAGAATCTTCATCGAAAATGACATCATGACTTAATTCCACTTGCCCTTGACTAGGCACATGGATTCTATATGCCTTCGAAGTTTCACTGTAACCAACAAATGTTCCTTTGTTCCAAGATGCATCTAGTTTGTTTCTTTTTTCTTTCGGCACATGAAAATATACGGGGCATCCAAAAATTCTAAAATGAGAAACATTAGGTTTCTTACTGGTGAATACTTCTTCGAGTGTCTTGAATTCCAAAGCTTGATGTGGGCATCGGTTTTGGACATACACAACAGTGTTTGCAGCTTCTCCCCATAAGAACTTCGGAAGACCTTGATCATGAAGCATAGCCCAGGTAGCTTCAATGATAGTACAATTCTTCCTTTTGGCAACACCATTTTGTTCATGAGTATAAGCGGTTGTAGTCTTCCTCTTAATGCCAACTTCTCTGCAATAGTCTTTGAATTCATTAGACTCATATTTGGTCCCATTATCGGTCCTCAGAATTTTGATCTTCTTCCCTGTTTGATTCTTGACCAAGGCTTTGAAGGAGAGGAACCATTTGAATGCTTCATTCTTCTTCTATAAGAAATAGATACATGTCTTGCGAGAGAAGTCATCCACAAAAATAACATAATACAAATATCCACCCAAATATGTAACGAACATCATACCTGATAGATCAGAATGGACCAATTGAAGAATATTAGTGGTTTGAGTCTCACTTGAGGGGAATGGTCCCCTTGTATGTTTTCTAGCTGCACATCCCTAACGAACACCTTCATGATTCAAGTGTAATTCAGTGATCCCTGTGAGCATCTTCCTTATATCGGGTAAGACTTTGAAATGAAGATGAGCAAATCCTCGCTGCCATAATTCAGATTGAAGAGAGGTGTCATAGATCATTGCTCCCAACATACTTCCTCCAACCTGATAGAGACCTTCAACCCTGAATCTTAAAGTTAATGCATCTCTTGGATTCCTTTGCCAAAGATGAAACTTCTCTTGGATTCCTTTGCTAAAGACGAACCTTCCCATCAATGAATGACACCTTAAAACCTTTGTCTCTTCCATCGCAGAAATAGAAACCAAGTTCTTTTTCAAGTCAGGTACATATAACATTTCTTGTAGGTGAAGGGTTTGACTTTGATTTAAGTGAAGAGTGACGATCCCAATTTGTCAATTTTAGGTATGTTCTATGCTTAGAGCAATTTATTTGAATTTTCATAGTTAGAAAAATATTTTTTCCAGATTAGCAATCACATCAGCGTAATAGTAAATTGCAGATAGAACATAAACATAAATTGAAGAAGACAAGCCAAGACAAGAGGACATAAGATGTGGCGCTAGCCAGGGACAAACCCCAATGTGGGGAAACCCTTGATCAATTCTTCTTATATGTTCTTCAATAGTTCAGCAGAGAGAGAGAGAGATAATACATATACAACACAAGTCAACACTTTGACTTATCTAAATAAGAGCATAGACTATCTCTAAGAAGATTATATATGAGGTAGCTGAACTCAGTGGAAGACATGCTACTTCAACTGATTCTCCAAGGTGACTCCATCACCATGCTGCACCTATCATTATGCTGCACCTCATCATCATGTTTCACCTCACTGTGCTGCACCATGCTGCACCCATCAACACTATGCTTCATCTCATCATGCTTCACTAATCATGATTGTACGCATCACTATACTGCATCTCCTCACGCTGCACTATGCTGAGCTCGTCATTGCACTATGCTGCACCCAAATGCACGCTGCAATACCTCATCATCCTGCTGCTGCAATACATTCTTGCTGCTGCTATATGTCCATCATTACCTTGCTGTCCCATTACTGCACCATACAGCACCATGTTGCCTTCATCATGCTGCTACCTATCACATCATTATGCTGTTGTACTCACTGTGCACTGTGGCAATTCTGGGACTGGTTAGGGTACTAACCACAGTCCCTAATAGCCCATCAAGGCTGGCCCAGAATTGCACTGAATGACTGTTGTTGTCTTCCACAGAGATGATGCCCTCCATGCTGCCCCTTGAGGTAGTTTCAGGCCCAACGCTTTTACCTATCTCCCTAACACAACTGTGACATCCAAATGCCTAACTAACAACACTTGCCAACACCCAAACACATTCATTCTTCATGCTGTCACTAGGGCTCTTCTCTTGTTGTGGTTAGGGTTGCCTTGTTGTGTATAGATTAGGGCAGCGTATAGGAGCAGGTATGGGCAGCGTATAGGAGCAGTTATGGGCAGCGTATAGGAGCCTTTTTACTGTGGCTAGGGCATCCCTTTTGCTGCGTCTAAGAGTTGTCTCAAACCCTTCCAAAACAACGTATGGATTAGGGCATGATTGCGTTAGGCTAGGGCTTGATATGACCTGCGTTTAGGGCATGATAGGACTGCGTTAGTCTATGAATAGACTGCGACTATGGCTCTGAGGGCTATTGAAGCTCCCTTAAATAGTGGACAAATCTCCCTTTGAACTGCGGACAAAACTTCACAAGACCTGTGGCTAGGCTTCATTATGACAACGGCTAGGGTATCCCTCTTTTGCTGCGTATAGAGTCTCCTTCTAGACCCGCGTTTTTCCCTTAGAGATTCTTCTTTCCACTAAAACCAAAAACAAGTGGAGAAGAAGAAATCTCAAGAGAGTTGTGTGTACAAATGACTATCAAGCCACCTCCTTTTATACTATAACGTTGAGCACAAGAGGGGGTTATTTGGTCGCTGGCTGACCTTGACGAATTGTCCCATAACACAAATAAATTCATATCTCCATGAATGCTTATCGGAATCGGATGATCTTTAGATCAATCCCACACCTCTCAATGAGAGGGTTGGAAGAAAAATATCAGATGCCATAAATAAGATGACCCACCTGGAGTTTGGCCCTAGTTGCCAATTTTAACACAATTCCTTTCACGAGATAAGTGGCATTATCCCCAAGTATGATCTCCATATTTGTCTTCTTCTCAACCAAGTTTGAGAGAGCTTCTTTATACCCAGTGAAGTGCCTTGAGGCACCACTATCAATCAACCAATGGTCCAATGTATTCGGAGGAGAGGCGGTGGAGAGGGCAGAAATAAGATAAAATTCATTTTGCTTTGCAACATTAACTTCATCATACCTGGAGTTTCTAGATTTTTGGGAGGACGACCACCTCCATTTTGAGTAGAAGGAGCATTCCTCTTCCCTTTGTTATTGAACATTTTGTTCCTTCGATTGCCATTGCCCTTGAAGTTGTTGTGGTTATTGTTGTCATCATCTCTTGGAGTATCCTTCTTGTGAGGACACTCTCTAACGAAGTGGCCAAACTTGTTACAATTGAAGCACCTTCCTTTTCTTCCTTCTTTGAATCCCGGCTTGAACCCTTGTCCTTGATTCCTTGGACCAACATTGTTTCTTCTTCTAGAATGAGCGGAGAAGGCAGTAGGATTGTTTCCATTTGAGGGCTTGTCTCGTTCCATCATCCTTATTTCTTTTTGAGTGCATCTGGCCAATAGTTCCTCAAATCCTAGAATCCTGTGATTGTTGAGAATGGCGGCGTTGAACACATCCCAATCTCTTGTAAAGCCCCCAGGTGCAATAAGAGAGAGTTCTCGGTGACGAGTGACTTCTCCAATAGATAGGAGATCATTCTTGATCTTTGTGATCCTCATGAAGTAGGATTGGATGGATTCTCCTCTATCCATCTTGATATCTTTCAACTTGTTCTTAAGAAAGAGAATTTGCATTGTTCACTTTGAACATCCCAACCAACCTTTCATACATCTCCTTAGATGTTTCCAAATCAGAAATATATGTAACCAAAGGCTTATGAATAGAATCAACAATAATCTTCTTAGCTTTTACCTCACCTTTTTTGTACTTGGTTTGAACAGCAGCGGGTGCACTTGAAGGAGGCTCGGTTATCCTTCTTTTGACATAGTCCATGGCATCATTTTCTTCCAAAGTCAAATCCAAAGTCATCTTCCATGCATGATATTCAGACTTGTCCGTGGATTTGAAGAAAGATGTAGTCGTCATTGGGACTAATTCCAAGTCCTTGTCCAACAACTTCTTTTAGTGATTGCTTTGCATTCACTCTTGCTTGGGCTTTATCTTCACCTCAACTCCGATTCCATGTTAATTTTAGATAACAATGGTATATTCTATGCTAAAGACAATTTACTTCAATGTTCCTTTAGCAGACCAATGACAAATTCCAATTATATCTAGTAACAATCACATTAACTTAAACATATTGACAGTAAACACTTAGCCCTAGTTGCCAATTTTAACACTCCCTTTCAACTAGGGAGAACTCCATCCACTGATTCATTTGCCAGATTGTACTATCTCTGCCATCAGTGCCCTGCACTGCTTTGCTGAACCATGAATAAGAAGAATTGATCGAGAATGTCTCATACCATTCTCTACTGACCCGAAGTCAGTCCCATATTGAGAGAGTGTGTCATACCACTTTTACTGATCCCAGATTAGTTCCAAAAGAGAGTGAGTTATATCACTCTTACTGATCCCAGATCAGTTCCAAAAGAGAGTGAGTTATATCACTCTTACTGACCCAAAGTCAGTTCCAATTGATCCGAGATCAATATCACAAGAGAGTGTCTCAAATCACTCATACTGACCCGAAGTCAGTTTCATTGATCCCAGATCAATATCATCCTAGCATAGGGAGTACGGTAGTAACATGATGCGTCCATCGGTACTACTATGGTCCCTATCCTCATTTCCCTGCTCATTGGCTAGATGAGAGGTACTTCCCATGAGTCCCACACTGCATGGGTAGGATGTGTCAGCAGGAGAAGGATGAACCACTCATCCTGCCTACATGTCACAAGGGGTATCCCAGGGTAAGGCTGAACCACTCACCCTCTACACAACAAATCACTAGGGGAAGGCTGAACCACTCACCGTATGATTGTGTCTCGGCAGGAGAAGGATGAACCACTCATCCTGCCTACATAGCAAACCACTAGGGGAAGGCTGAATCATTCACCCTATGGTTGCTCATCGATCCATGATGTACCCCCAAGCCCCCAGAGCTCCCAGAGCTTAATGTCCATATCATACAGGACCCTTAGGAGAGAGTCTCTTCACGACTCCTAGTCGTTCTCGAAAAGTCACAAATTTGACCTTTCCTTGGGGCTTCTTCAGAATGTCGGTGACCTGCACATCAGTCCCAATGCGATGGAGCCTTCTTGCTCATTGATGTACCATATCCCTGATAAAGTGGTACCGCTTGTCTATATGCTTGGAGCGATCATAAAATACGAGATTCCTCAATAATCGAATCCCCCTCTGGTTGACACAGAAGATCACGGTGGTATCCATCATGTGTACAAACAACTCACTGAACAATCAACAAGTCCAGGAGACAGTGTTAAAGAGACATATCTATTGGGCTTCATAAGCCTACATTTGACTGGAGCCGACCTCAACAATTTGTCCACAAGAGAAATAAATTCATAATTCCATTTTTGTTTTTTAGAATGAGATGATCTTTATATCAAAATTGTACCTCTCCGAAAAAGGAATCCAATGCAATAATCATCTCCATCATATGAGCTGACCTAAGGTGGAATTTGGCCCTAGTTGCCAACTTTAACAGATGGACTATTCACCAAATGGATGTGAAGACTGTATTTTTTCATGGCATACATTAGGAAGAAGTAGATGTTGAGCAACCACATGGATTTTAAGTACATGACAGGAAGGCTCATGTTTGTAGGCTGAAGAAGGTACTTTATGGATTGAAGCAAGCCCCCAGAGCTTGGTATGCCCATATTGTAGTTACCTGGTGAAGCTTGGATTCACGAGAAGCAATGCCGACTCAAACCTCTACTTCAAAGTGGTCCAAGGTATGCCCCTTATTTTTTTATATGTTGATGTCTTATTTTTGACAGGTAGTGAGGCTTTGATGCTCGAGTGCAAGAGGGAGTTGGCCTTCGAATTTGAAATGAAAGATCTCGGATTGATGCATTACTTCCTCGGCTTAGAGGTGTGGCAAAGGCCCAATAAGATTTTCCTTTCATAGGGAAAATATGTGGTGAAACTGTTGGAAAGATTTGGAATGGTAGAATGCAAGTCCATGGCCACACCAATGGAGATGAACTTCAGGGCGCTGTGTGGAAATGCTGTAGGACCTGACTTGGTGAATCCCTCTGAGTATTAATAGTTGATTGAGGCATTGATGTTCCTTGTGAACGCCCATCCAGACATATGTTTTGTAGTTAACACTTTGAGTCAATTCATGACTGAGCCTCTTCATGCATTCTGGGTTGCTACCAAGCATGCGCTGAGATATTTGCATGGGACATTAATCTTGGTCTGAGATATACTACTGGAGATGTGAGATTTCATGGGTACATTAATGTTGATTGGGCTAGAAATGTTATTGACAGGAAGAGCACATTAGGGTGCTGCTTTAGTTTGGGTTTTGCCATGATATCTTGGATGAGCAGGAAGCAGAAGTCCATCGCTTTAAGCATGGCCGGGGCAGAATGCATTGTTGCTAGCATGGCTAGCTGTGAGGCAATATGGTCTAGGAAGCTCTTTGGAAAGTTATTCGAGAAGGCCCTATTGTCGCCCAAACTGTATAGGCAAGATGCGACAACGCTCAGGGCGGCGGTTGTCACTCTGATCCCCACCCTCTCCGTTCTAGCTGTCTCCTTCAACAAGCTATGGGGGGTAATCCCTATGAAATGTGAAGATGGGAGACTTGTTAGTAACCAACAAGTCTGGGAGACACAACTGAATGGCCTAGCTTCTTGGTTGAATTAACAAGTTCTTGAAAGATTAGATTAGATTCAACATGGAAGACCAATGCCTTAAATGGAGTCAAATACTTGCTTTTATAATTAATTGCCAAGTAACCAGATGAACGATTGTTGCTTGAGGGCGCTCCACTATCCTATATGAAATGCACATCCTACAAACTAGGTGAAATGCAAAATCGGTTAATTTTAGGTTATATGCCTATTCTAAGCATGTCCTCCCCCTTAACTGTTTTGAAGCTAGTCTCTAGAGTAGGTTGTGAGAAAGAAACCCTAGGGAAGCAAGCCGAGGCTGTAACCGGATGAACGATTGTTGCTTGAGGGCACTCCACTATCCTATATGAAATGCACATCCTACAAACTAGGTGAAATGCAAAATCTTGGTTAATTTTAGGTTATATGCCTATTCTAAGCATGTCCTCCCCCTTGACTGTTTTGAAGCTAGTCCCTAGAGTAGGTTGTGAGAGAGAAACCCTAGGGAAGCAAGCCGAGGCTTGGTTAACGATACCTCTCGTGGGGTTCTAACCACCCGATGCCTCCAACACTACAGAGACTGTGGCTCTGACCACTACAAGTTCACTGTGTTAACCATTAAAGAGGTGCTAGGCTTCTCAAGCTAGATGAGAAGGGTGGTCCTATTCTCTGTCGACGAAACTTATTTCTGGAGTTAGATTAATTAATGGAAGGAACTAATCCTAGTAAGCAAGTGCAAGAAGTGGGTGAGTGCTCTTAAGGTGATATTACTTACTTAATCACAAATGATCTTTGATTATGACAATATAGTACTTTAAACAATAGATGAATGATAATCCCGACCACAAGAGAAAGTGATTAAAGAAAATGTGACAAGTAATATTAATAGAGAATTGCTTAGAAGACAAGATCAATGCTACTTCAATACAATTAGCAATTTCAAGATTATAATCAATGAATAACCAATATGCCAAGATACAAAATTAGATTCTCTTATCACATTTATATTAATATTGATTAAGGGTTCCACAAGAGATATCTAATTAACCAATGATCGCAATAGCATTAAGAGCATTAACCTACAATGTCACTTAGAGCAATTTTGCCAATTAAAACAAACACTTATTAACTTGATTAGAGCACGTGTGTGTGAGGATGCAACAGTGAAACTAGATACCAATGACTATAATTGAGCCCAAATCACATCAACCATTAATGATTGTGAATTATGAGAGCTTATTAGCCAATTTTAGAGACTTGTATGTGTTTTATCATTGCTGCAACTTTGTATTCAGAGGTTTGCAATTTTATATCAACAGTGAAAAGACAATGTTCAATGCCCAAAATAAGCTAGAAAATTCATGCATTCAACTTTCCAATGATTACCAATGCTTATGATACTGCTTAGAAGCTATAGATCAGACTTATTATGTTCAGATCAAACCTCAAAGTGATGTATATCAGACTTGAAACAATTCAGAAGATCAGTGATTTAGTCCTTAAGAAACCCACTAGGTGCCAAATTATTAATGACACAATAGCTCCAATGATTAGCTAATTAGATTGAGTGATTATTAGGTGATCTTCAGTCAATTTTAATGATATAATTTATGTTATATATCTGCATAAAGTGGCTGTAGCAAAACAGAGAGGAAAAATAAGAGGGAAAGAGGCAAACCCTTAGGCCTAATGGCCTAGTTTGGTGACTAGTTGTCCTTCAAATGACTTGAGACTTGGGCCAATGACCTGCAACACCAATTGTCAGCTGAAAATCAATAGATCAACTCTCATAGGATTGAAATTAGGACACTAATGGCTGGTTGAAGCCTTGCTTGACAACTTTGGCCCCTGAAACCCTAGACCAAGAGGCTAGTTAATATGCAAAACCAATTGTTAGCCAAATAAACTCAAAATTTTCAATTCAAATGACCATAAACCAATGCCAAATGCTGAAATGATTGCAAAACCCCACAAAAACACCAAGGATGGAAGGGAAAGGCCCAATAGGGCTAGCGGCTAGGACTGTGTTGTCACACAGAATGTCTAGGCACCACGACAACGACTCAGATCGGTGGCTGTCACGTTGATCCCCAATCTCTCTGTTTAAGCTGTCTCCCAACAACAGACTAAGGGGGGTAGACCCTACGGAAATGGATGGAAGAATGATTAGTTGGGAACCACCAATCCGTGAGACACAGTTAAGCAACCAAGTACTCTTTTTAGATTAAGCAAGATTTTAAAGGATTAAATTAGATTTAGACGATAGATACCAATGCCTTATGGAGTCAATTATCTTGCTAAGTAAATTTAGGACAAGCACTGGATTGATAATTGCTGTTTGGATGAATAACCAACCCATATGACATGCAGTTTCTAAAGCTAATGTGAATTGTAGGATCTTGGTTAATTTTAATTATATGCCTATTCTAAATATGTCTTTTGATCTTTGTCTGTATTGAGCCTAAACTTGATAGTGAATGGCAGAGAGAAGACAAGGTGAAGCACACGAGGGTGTGATTAACGATCCCTCTCCTTGAAATCAAACGTATCCGGTGAAGAGTGTTAGAAATTGTAACTATGTTTAGTCTTCAATAATGTACTTGAGTCATTATGTAATGTATTTGTCAAAAGAATAAAGAAAATAATATTTATTATTGTAACAATGACTTATTAAAGCATGAGTTTCATGCTTGGGTCATCATTATATTAGTCAAAGTCCCCATTGTGGACTCCTAGGATTAATATTGAGTTTATAGAATCATTTTATATTCGAAAAAACCCTTCTTGGGCTTTCTAATCATGTAAAAAGGTTTTGTATCAAGTCAAATATGAATTGTGTCCTCCACATCATGCCGGCCTAAGGAAGATCAAGTTGGATCACACTCTCAAAGAAGTTCAATATCTAAAGAAGTGCTGGAGAAGTGCGAACTTTGTCGCCGGGAGGAAGAAAGAAGTATGAGTTTGAGGGAGTCTTTAGAGAAGAAGAAAATAGAGGTTTTGGTGCCTCTCTCTCTCTGTTTCGTGGTCTGGGTTGGGAGATCGAAGTCTCCTAAGATTTCACTGTTGCCAGAAGCTGCATGTTGTCGGAAGCTATTGCCTAGTTGAAGTTGCTGGAAGGGGTCAAAGATCTTGGAGGCTGACATGGTATGGAGGGAGAGTCTAGTCTTGGTCTAGGGTAAAGCGTTTCAAAGAATACTATTGAAAGGAAGAATTATCTTGACTGGGTTTTGTTAGTTTTTGGTAGCATCAGAAGTTCTCTAGCTTGAAAATTGGTGGAGAGGCTAAGGCACATGAGTTCTAAAGAACCTAGAAACCGTTTGGTGAAATTCCATCCGGATTGTATTTTATTATAATAACTAATCTTTTTAATGGAGTTCCTAAGTCTAAGCTTAGGGAAATTAAAATATTAATTGGTATTAATCAAAATATGGGTGAGAATAATCTAGAAGGCAGATCAAGTCATGTTTTGATATTAGCTGTTGATTAGATCTTAATTGTTGAAGAATCAACAGGGAAAGTATAAAATGGAGGCTTGGGGTTCATTTGGAAATACACACAGAGATTGAGGAAATCGATTTTCTGAGGTGAGAAGTTCTCAAGAGGAAAATCGATTGGGGAGATCTTGCAGCTGAGGGGCAGAGAGAATCCAGAAGGACTTTCCGGAGAACACTGACAGAGAGGCGGACAAAGCTTGCAGAGACGTAGTGCAGTAGCCGGGAGAGATGATGCAGAAAAACTGCCTGTCACACAAAATCCAGAACTGCTGGAACAACTGAAACTGTCGGGAGCAACCGAGATAGCTGACGCAGAGGCAGAGAAGGTGACACAGAGCCAACGCAGAAATAACTGGGGTTAGCCAGTCTTGTGCCGGATCAGCCGAAATTCTGTTGGGTGAAGTGAGGTAAAACTCACTCAGATTTTCCGCCAGTATTTTCTGTGTAAATGGTTGCTAGCTGAGCATCCTAGATTTGTATTTAGATATTTCTCCTGCATAATAATAAACCCTCAGAGCTGCTGCACCGATTTTCTCGCATTGGGTTTTTCCGGGGACTATTGTGTCCAAAAATAAGTGTGTCCCATGTATCTTGTTCTTTGCTCTATTTTTTGTTTCATGAGATCAAATATTTAATTAGTGTAGGTTGCAGAAGTAATTTGCTTAAGTATTTAGAAGAATAACTTGATGAATGTAATTTAAAAATCAAGTAGGTGAAGTAGATTCAGGTTTGCTGCAGTACGGGTTCCTTCAGAGTGTAGGAATTTTCACATGTTTTCCCCTCGAGGGGGGTTTTGTCTTGGCATGTGCCTCTTGTGTCTTTTGTTTTTGTGATCTTCATATATATATATATAATTGCTTGATGAAAGATAAGATAATAAAGAAGTAAAAGAAGCGAACACACTCACAAGTAATTATCAAGAAAGGAGAATCAAACCCTAATAATATCTTTGATTTTCCAACACAGAGGTTGTGGCTCTAATGATTGCAATGTCATTGTTTTAGACACTAAAAAGACTAGACTTCTCAAGAGAAGACACAAAGGTGTTCTTATTTTATTTCAACCAAGCTTATGCTTGGATGTCAATTATTAAATGCAAGTCTAATTTAAAATGTAGAATGCAAGGAGGATTAGAAAATGTTTTAGTGAAGCGAGATGTTCAAGACTCAAAACACTTAGATTACTATTTATTATGATTTAAACACTAGGTACTTAAGCGCAAATTTAATGAAAAATCCCAATAATGCAAATATTCAAAATAGTCAATTTCAAGCAATGTTGTGAAAATCGCGATAACATGAAAAAATCGCGAGTTTTTCAGATCCCCGATAAACTCGCCCAATTACTACGTAGTTTTTTTTTCTTCCAAAAAATTGGTGAAATTATCACGATAACTTCAAAAAAATGCGATAATTTTGAAGTAATCGTGATTTGATGGGAAGTTATCTGAAGCAGAAAACTTCTTGAAAACAGAAATATGTGTGTAAAATATCTTATTAAAAATGATGAATAGATAGATTATGATATTACAATTGCGAGTGCCTGGCTTATATACCGCCATGGACACCCTTTGGGAAAGGGCATGATCTTATGATCGTGCCCTTTCGTCTAATTAAAATTAAAATAAATAATAAACCTAAGTTAACTAATTTTTTACATAACATTGCCTTCCTCTCGAAAGAATGCTTTGTCCTCAAAGCATAAGTAACGACAGATGTTGTTGAAGAATGATTCGTTCTCCCAGAAAGCGTCTTCTTCGGGTAAGTCCTTCCACTTGATCAGATATTCTAAGATGATCAAGGTCGCACATTTTAAAAGGTCTTGGATTAATCTCTCAAGTTCCGTTTTTTGATGTGGATATCGGTATGGCTTGATGTTGACAGGGTCTGATCTTGCCTTGACTTATATTGTATGTTCAATTTCCCTATTAGGCGGCATCTTCATAGGTAGGTCTTGAAATACTTTTTCATGCTTCCGAATCAGATCTTGTATCTCTGGTGACTCTTCTTTGGTCATATTTGCAAATAACATTTCTAATTGGTGACATTGTATTGCATAAGCAGGTGCTCTTCTTCGACTCAGCTTCATCATTTGAGATGATGATACAACTTGATTTTTTGGTGCTTGGAATCTGTGTAGCTTGTACTTCTGACCTCCCCATTTGAATTTTATAAATTGTACTTGATGGTTGGCGGCATAAGTACCTAAAGTTCGTAACCATTGGATACCTAAGACTACATCTACTCCTCCTAATGGTACTGTGAAGAATGGAGACTCTAGATTAAAGTCTTGAATCTGCAAATTGACCTTATGGCATTTCCCTACCTTTTCAATCTTCTTACCATTAGCTACCATCACTATCATGTTTGGTAAGGGAAATGAAAAGATATTGAGTCTCTTTGCCACGGTTGCATCTAAAAAATTGTGTGTGCTTCCAGAGTCTACGAGAACCACTACGTTGTTCTTCTTTATGTGTCCTTTTAACTTTAAAGTTTGAGGTTGTGATATACCTGTCATAGCTGATAATGACACTTGTGGAATACTTCCATCATCTAGTTCTGGTGAGAATTCTGGGGCGTCTTCTATGTCTTCTATGTCATAATCTTCACTATTTGAATCAATGGTTGCCTCACAATTATATAGGTTCTTTGGTTCTTTTCCTTTAGCACATCTATGTTTGGGGTCCCATTTCTCACCACAACGTTTACATTTACCCTCTTTTATCCTTTGCATTTCCACATTAGATTTTTCATCTTCACGACGATGTGGTGGAACATATCTTGTATTATTTGAGTCCACATACTGGGGTATCCTTCGTCTTGAATATGTTTTTTCTGCTTTTGACCAAAATATTGGTTCAGATTTCTTTTCGGCTGTTTTTGCTTTCCGTCTTGCTACTTCTATTGATGTAATGTCATGCATCTCAAGTTCTGCTAGTAAATGGGTTTTGAGTCCTGAGACGTATGATTGAACCAGACGAGATTCTAATAACCCAGGTAGTCGTGTTACTAAGGTCTCCCATTCTTGAGTGTATTCATCCACACTTCCTTTTTCTCGTAACTTTATGAGTTTTGAAAAAAACTCTTCTTCTCTTACACCTTGGAATCTTTTAAAGAAGGCATCTTTAAATTTTCTCAAAGAAGGCATCTTTAAATTTTCTCGAGCTAATGACGTGTGTTGTTTTTTTCCACCACATATACCAATTATATGCTTCTCCTTCCATTTTCATGGATGCATGCCTGAGCTTTTCGTCATCGTCATTGATGTCATATATCTCAAAGTATTCTTCTTCTTTATTTATCCATGCAACATTGTTTTTTTTGTTTCCATCGAATTTAGGCACCTCGACCTTTGCCCTTCGTTGGTATGTTGCTAATGGTTGAGCGAAAAAGGGGTGTTGATTGGTAAAGGTATTCCAAAGTTGCTTGTTTGTAAGGGTTGTGTTACTCACTTCTTGGTGGGGTGTCGCTGATTTTCTTGGGGATTCAACTTTTTCATGAGTCTGTTGACTTTGTTGAGTCTGATGAGATGTGTTCTTGATTCTCTTCTTTTTCTTTTAGTAGTTGTTCGGGTGTACAATTCATCTTTTTACACAGAAGTTTCAGCATTGTTAAGACATCTCTGATGATTACTTCTGTTTGGAGTCTGGACATGTTGATTCTCCATCTTTATTTCTATTCGATTTGTCGTATCGCGAAGATTTTTTATTTCGTCAGGTTGCTCCCCAAGCTTGATCTAGAATTCATTTAATTTTTATTGACCTCGTCGTGGTTGTTATTTATCTTATGATCCGAATCCAACAATTTTTTTTGGAAATCCGCCATTGTCATTGTCGACATCGAGCAGGTTTGCGGAGTGTATGATCTGCCAGCTTTTATTTTTTAAATAATTAATTAAATTAAGTATTTAATTATATGACATAAGGTTTTTTTACTAAATAATATTTGTATATATATAATTATATATGGTATATAATTTATGTTATATAATTTAGTATAATATGGTTATATATACGTTACATAATATAACTACATATATAACAAAAAAAAAAATTAATATGAATGATGGACAGACACGACTGTTCTGTTTGATAGCGTGGCTATTTGTATGAAGGTTTCGATGGGGAATGGATGTAGCACGTCGTAAGTATCACAGCTCAGAAGAAATCGTAGGGGGAAATCAATGAACGAGACTGATTATAAGCGAACCACGGTCAGCGAAGCGGAATGGTGACAGGGAATGGTGGCAGGGCAACAATCGATGGACTCGATGCAATGGTCGATGCATGGATGGAACGGTGCGTGGAGTGTTGCAGTGGATAATGGAGTGGATCAGCGGAATATGATCAGAATGAACAGTAGCAGCGCATTGGAAAATGCAGCAAAGGGATAGCAGCGGACAAGACGTCAAGCGATTCTTTGTAGTGGTAGCTGACGCAGTGTGAGCACAGCAGTGGACGGGTGGAAGGCAACGGATGGACAGCCGATGCGCTATGGACAACGGACGGGGTTAACGAGGGCCGCAGTTTTCCAGGCGAGAAGATCGTTCGCTCTGATACCAATGAAGCATAAAACCTTCTTGATAATAGAAATATATATAGAAATATTTTATTAAAAAGATGAATAGACAGATGATTATGGTTACAATGGGGTTCCTGGCTTATATACCGCCGTGGCACCCCTTTGGGAAAGGGCATGATCTTATGATCGTGCCCTTTCGTCTAAATTAATCTAAAATTAAATAATAAACCTAAAACTAATTAACTTTTACATAACATAAATTCATAACTTCATGAATACTTAACGGAATCGGATGATCTTTAGATCAATCCTACACCTCTCGATGAGAGGGATCCAAAAAAAATATCAGCTGCCATAAATAAGATGACCCACATGAAGTTTGGCCCTAGTTGCCAATTTTAACACTCCCTCTCAACTAGGGAGAACTCCATCCGCTGATCCATATGTCCAACTATACTATCTCTGCCATCAGTGCCTTGCACTGCTCTGCTCAGCACTGCTTAGTTGTGCTCTACTCAGCTTTGCTTAACCATGAAGAAGAAGAATCGATCGAGAATGTCTCATACCATTCTCCACTGACCCGAAGTCAGTCTCAGAGTGTGTACCACTGGTCCCAGACCAGTCCTCTACCAACCCGAAGTCAGTGTCATAGTGGGTACCACTCTCACTGGTCCCAAACCAGTATCATTGATCCCAAATCAATGGAGGTCATCCTAGCATAGGGAGTATGGTAGATACGATGATGCATCCATTGATAGATCTACTATGGTCCCTATCCTCATTTCCCTGCTCATTGATCAGATAAGAGGTACTTCCCATGAGTCCCGAGCTGCATGGGTAGGATGCCTAGACAGGAGAACTAATCATCTTGTCCATAGGAGAATGAATCATCATGTCCAGTGGATGCCATGGAGAACTAATCATCCTGGCCTACAAGACAACGAATCATCCTAATCCACAATCGCCATGGGGAACGAATCATCCTGGCCCACAGGAGAACTAATCATCATGTTCCGTAGTCGCCACATGAGAACTAATCATCACGGCCCACAGGAGAACTAATCATCCTGTTCCATAGTTCCCACGAGAGAACTAATCATCCTGGTCCACAGGAGAATTAATCATCTTGTTCAGCACGCGCCACCATGGGAGGGTGAGTCACCCTGTGGTCGTATGTTGCTCCAGTCAGAACCCCAATCCCCTAGAGCTCCCAGAGCTCAATGTATGCAACATGCAAGACCCTTTTACAAGGATCTCTCGACGACTCCAAGTCGTTCGGGAAAATCACAGATTTGATCTTTTCCCCGGGGCTTTGACAAAGTGTAGCGACCTGTACATCATCTCATTGCGATGGAGCTTCCTCGCTCATCAACTTACCATATCCCAGATAATGCAGTATCTGATGTCTATCTGTTAGAGCAATCATTGAATACGAGATTCCTCAATAATTGAATCCCACCTCTGGTTGTCGCAGAGAATCACAGTGGTATTCATTATGTGTGCAAACAGCTCACTTAAGAGCTTCTGCAACCATGCAACTTCACACGAGATCATACTCGCAGCTATGTGTTCAGTGTCAACGGTGCTTATAGCAACATACTTCTGCTTCCTACTCATCCATGATATTGAAGCAGAATCCAAAGAGGACCAGCACTGAGAAGTGCTCTAGTGATCCTCCACACTACTTGCCCAGTCAGCGTTCGAATACTCCGGCATTGTATCTCAATCCATGAGAGATTGTGCCCTGAAGATATCTCAGAAGATTCTTGGCATCAATCCAATGAGGCTCAATCAAATATGAGCTCACCAAGCTAACTGCAAAACATATGTCCAAACGGAAGTTCACAAAGAACATCAACGCGAATGAGTTTATGAAACTCAGAGGCATTTCCCAAATCTGGTCCAACATCACTACCATATAACTTCTAAAAGTTAAGATCCTCGAGGTAGTCACAGGCTTGCAGTTTATCATTCCACATCCAAAATCCAACTCCCTTACTTCTGCAAATGAGAGGGTCTGCACCTGTCAGAGAAATAGGTCGTCCTCATAAGGTGCCAGTATGAGAGGTCTATCATCCACAACCTTCAAACAATGGTTTGGATCGGCTTCACTGTTAGTGAATCTCAACTTCATCAGACAGTTATCAATCCTCTCATATTAGGTCCGAGGTGTTTTACTTCAAGCCATAGTGGGCTTTCTTCCACCTGCATACATGAGATTCCCGATCATGAATCTCAAACTCCTCGAGTTGTTCCAAACCTGTGGACCTGCTACATAAGGGGAATGGTCCCCTTGTAAGATTTTCCTTAGGTACATCTCAGACATGTACCTTCACGCTCTTCTTGAATTCAAGCATCCCTGTCACCATTTGACTCAGACCTTTGGTGCTGTGTGTCAATGGACATGGTCCCTAGTGGTCTTCCTGCAACCTGATACAACCCTGAACTCAAAAACATCTTTGAAAATTCTATTTTCAAACACATACCTTTCCATCGATGAGTGCCACCTTGAAACCTTTGACTTCCATTGCCAAAATGGACACTGGGTTCTTCTTGTGATCAGGTACATAAAAGAGATTTAGTAAGTGAATCGAGTTACCCTCATTCAATTGAGGGGTAACATTCCCTACACCCTTTCTAGGATAGGTGGCATTGATTCCAAGTATAATCCCATGATTGTTTCCATCTCTACCAAATTAGAGAGCGCACCCTTCTATCCGATGAAGTGCCTAGAAGCACTATAATCCATAAGCCAGATTCCCAAAGAATCTGAAGAAGAGGGCCAATATAAGATCTTATCAGAAACAACATTTGATTCTTCATACCTGGGGTTTCTTGCTTTCTCTGAAGATTCGGCCGTGTCCTTGATGACTTGCATTACCTATCATTCCTCTAATCATTGAAGATGTCCCTGGAATGATTGTTATGATCATCAAGTGATGCGTCCCTGCCAATCGGACACTCCTTTGCATAATGGTCGAACTTATTTCAACCAAGGCATCTGCCTTTCCTTCCACCCTTAGATCCGGACTTCCCAATGAAGTGATCTTTAAGTAGGTAATCAGAAACTTCCGCTGCACCATTCTGAAAATATTCTCTGCTTCGACTTCACCCTCGGTGAATTTGAAGAGGGATGAGGAATCCATTGATCCTTTTGTCCTTTCCCAACTGTCTTCGGTGATTGCTCTTTCACTCTTGCTTGGACATTATCTTCACCTCAGCTCTGATCCCATGTTAATTTTAGGTATGTTCTATGCTAAGAGCAATTTATTTCAATTTTCACAATTAGCTCCATATCTTTTCTAGATTAGCAATCACATCAGCATTAAAGTAAACTGCAGATAGAACATAAACATAAATCGCAGAAGACAAGCCAAGACAAGAGGACACAAGATGTGGCGCCAGGACAAAACCCAATGTGGGGAAACCCTTGATCAATTCTTCTTTTATGTTCTTCAAAGTTCAGCACAGAGTGAGAGATATTACATTTACAATAGAAGTCAACACTTTGACTTATCTAGATATGAGCATAGATCATCTCCTATAATGATGATACATGAGATCAGTGGAAGACATTCAGCTTCAACTGATTCTCCAAGGTGACGGCTTCACCCAACATAGTGTTGCAGCTTGTACTCATGTTGCACCTGTCACTGTGCTGCACCTAGTCACTGAGCTTCTCCCATCTGCGCCCATCATCATGCTGCTCATTACTAACATGCCCATCATGCTGCATCATTCATCATCATGATGTCTCATTCATCATCATGCTACCATTTACTAACATGCCCATCACGCTGCATCTTTCATCATCATGATTTGAGACTGTTCATCCTTATCATTCTCATTATGTTGAGACTGTAACCATCATAAACATTACTGCTTATGATCCTTATCATTGTGACTGCATATTAATATGTTGAGCAAGTGTACGATACTGATATTCAGATTGAGATCACAGATCCGAATACTGTGCATCATGGAAACTCATTTCATCAACATGGTTGTGCAAAGATAGTATGCTGAGAGTTACAGGGATACCATTTTTAGGATCAATGTGATCTTCATTAGGCCGAGACTGAGATTGTAACTGTAGAATGTCAATACTGTACCTCCGGAAAAGATCAAAAACATCTTTATGCCAAGACTGTCCATCCATCAAGGTTCTTTCTATTCCATTCATCTGAAGTTCTGACTTGACTGCACCTTATACCTATCTAAGGTGCAGTCAAGCACTTAGACAAATGGTGCCCTAATATAATGTGGATCTGCTTCTTATACACGGGAAATTTCAAAGAGACAATGTGAGATTTGTCCCTTCTTGATTGTGGATCCCTGCACCCATATTCACACAAAAAATTCAGAGATAAAGCCCGAGTTCTGTTCCTCCCTTTATGCGAGCTTTGTCCCTCTTGTATAGCGTATACATGTATCCAGAATTCACGTGGAATTTCAGAGAGGAATGCGAAGTTTTGTATCTTCTTTGACTGCGTGAACATGTCTCCTTTGACTATGTGAACAGGTCTCCTTGTTGTGTTTAGACGTCTCCATTGATTGTGTATAAGGTGTCTCCATTGACTGCATGAACAGGTCTCCTTGCTGTGTTTAGATGTCTCCATTGACTGCGTATAAGGTGTCTCCATTGACTGCGTTTGATCAGCATATTGTGGCTAGGGCATCATCTGCGGCTAGGGCATCATCTACTTAGCTCAGCATATATTCTTAGTGTCTCTCCTTCACCAAAAACCCAAAGACGTGGAAAGGAGGAGATCACATGAAGAATATGTCTCCCAAATGACTTCAAGTCCTCTCCTATTTATACTAAAACGTAGATGATGAATAGACATGACTATTGGGCTCCTGGCCTACTCAAGTTGTTGGACAACTTGACAATTTGTCTTATAACACAAATAAATTCACAACTTCATGAATACTTATCGGAATTGGATGATCTTTAGATCAATCCTACACCTATCGATGAGAGGGATCCAAGAAAAATATCAGTTGTCATAAATAAAATGACCCACATGGAGTTTGGCCCTAGTTGCCAATTTTAACACAACCAAAATCAGGATTTCTCATGTAGTGCAAACCCTAAAGCTAGTGGCAAGTAAAGGAGATCACATGGGACTAGGATACAAGGCTAAACACCAAATCGAGCAGGGAAGACAAAAGCACAGACCTAGCCTATTCTTTCCGCCGAATTCCCCCCACCAATTCATGCCCAAAAGTGTCCATGAGAAGTAAACAAAATTACTCAACTAAACCAATGAAAAGTCATACCATTGGGATTGGGAGACCCACCTTCAAATATACATTCATAACAGATGGGCAAGGGACCACAAGGTTGGCTCAAGTGGCGGAGAAAATGGCACATTGAGCTATCTGATTGCTGCAAGGGGCTGCTGACTGCTGGTTGAGGACCATCTAGGATAAAAGTTTTCTCCTATATAAACTACCCACAGGTGGTCGGTAACGCAGACCACACAGTAATAATAAGCCAGACTATGATATCATAACACTAGAAATCAATAGTCCGTATACAGATGCGATGGCAATTTACAGCGATGGTGGCTTGTGTGTTGTATGTCAGTTCGAACGGTTGGAAATTGTTGTACAAATGGCTGCAAATTGTTGTACAGATAAGGACGCAGGCTGCACGGACGCAAAATTGGCACAACAATTGTATAGTCTTAGTTCTATAGTGGTACAAGTGGTACAACTTCAGTTGAGGACAGCATGGGATTGTTGTATGAACTGTAATAAACTTAAAGCTATTGATTGTGTGGTGTACAGATGGGTCGACAGCACAGGGCCAATGCATAAGTGGCCGCTGTTTATTAATGGCAGTGTATAGTAGCTCCAGGTTAAATTGCATGGCCTATACATTTTTTCTCTATGATACTGAATTTTAATTGTATGGCACTACAATTCAATCATATGACACTGAAATTTAATTGTATTATGAAATTGCACCCAACCTATTTCACCCTTCAATTTATGAATATTGTCAAAGAATGACAACAGCTTTGACCCTTGGCTGTAGCTTCTTGCGGATTGGATGATTATAATGTAAGGGGCAATTAATATATGCATCTTAACTCCAACAATAGTAGCACTGCTTGTTCTGTGGTGGCTGGAACAAGCAACTCTACAGTTCAACAATATTTTTTTTATACATATATTTTAAAAAGTCTTGAATCAGTTCAAAAAAAAAATATTCTTATTAATTTTTTCTTGCATGGGATAATTCTTCTTTCTACAGAAATTTGAAAATGGCCCACGGCTTGAGAAGGTTCCCTCAGGTATTTGGTAATCACTCAGCCTAACATTTGTTTTCCAGTCAACACATGGTGGTTCATTGGGTTGCTACAACAGATGCTCCAGTACTTGAAGGGCATAGTGCATTTAGGACTGAGCTATGTTGGTGATGGAGGGTTGGTGCTACATGGTTTTTCATATTTTGATTGGGTAGGTAGTGCTAGTGATAGGAGGAGCACTTCAAGGTGTTGCTTCTTGAAGGGCATAGTCCATTTAGGACTGAGCTATGTTGGTGGAGGGTTGGTGCTACATGGTTTTTCATATTTTGATTGGGTAGGTAGTGCTAGTGATAGGAGGAGCACTTCAAGGTGTTGCTTCTTGAAGGGCATAGTCCATTTAGGACTGAGCTATGTTGGTGGAGGGTTGGTGCTACATGGTTTTTCATATTTTGATTGGGTAGGTAGTGCTAGTGATAGGAGGAGCACTTCAAGGTGTTGCTTCAGTTGACGTTCAAGTAATATGCTAGGGCAATTATTGTACTCAAGTCTTAGGGTTTAGGGTTTCAACAATTTCTTGTGCTGTTATAGACTATTCCATACAAACACAATAAACAGAACTGCTCCTTCAATAAACAATGAATCATACAGTGCAAGAATGTTGCATAATCATTCATCAATTTAATAGTACTTCAATAGCCCAGTACAATTCCCAAATGATTCCACAGGATCTCAGTACATCAACAATCCAGTATGATTTCCAACCAGTTCCAATTTATTTCTGAATCAACAGAGTTAGTTTACTAAGTGTAGCCTACTTCTAATCCGAACTACACTAACTGTCTTCACACTAAATTGACTAACCGGCTTTAGGATCGAATCCTTGTCCTGTTGTAGGGCTGTCTGAACTGCAATTAAACTCCAGGATGACCAAACTCTGTCTATCTCAATACCAACAGTGATTTACTTCAGAAACTTCTGTTGTCACAGTTTCGGCCTTAGAAATCCCTTTAGAGGGTAACGTCAAACCCAGACTATTTCAGCCCACTATAAATGTAACTCTTTTGTGACAAGGCGTCAATTGCTATCTTTTTCCTCAGGGTTGAACGATCTGTCACAGGTACCCACAGCTCCAATCCCAGAGGACCTCACTCAATCTCAGGGAGCTCGGGTTACTAGCTGAAATACTTCAGAGGTTTCGACCTGTAACAGGAGCTCGATCTATCACCAAATAACTGCAGAATGATGAGAGCCCTTCACTGTAATATTTCAGGAGTTTCGGTCTGTCCCACGATTATTTCAAGGAACTCGTTCTAGCACAGAAATTCCCTCAGAAATCAAAGAAGGATTAAATCCCTCAAATAGCCACTCAGCACTTCGCTGAACCTCAGGATATGCGGCCTGTTACAAAACAGTTTGCAGGAATCTCCTCTGCTAGGCCTCAGGGTATGCGGTCGGGTTCAGAGATAATATTCCGACTTGCCACAGAGCAGATCCGAATGGTTCCATCTTGATCTGTCCAGATTCCTCTGGGGTTTGACCACAAACAAACTCGCAGGACCTCATTAGGAGATTCAAATTAGTTTTCTCCAGAAGAGATTTGCTAGACTTGTTAATCTTCCTCAGACCAGAACTTTTTCAATAACCTGTGTCTGAACAAAGTGGAAAATAGAAAAATAGAACTTAAGTTTATCAACTAGGGTGGAATCTTTCACCACCGAAATTGATAGGAGAGAAGGGGTCTTAAAACTTTCAGAGCCTCAGGCTCAAGAAATACAGAGATGAATCATCCAATCCAATTCATGTATCAAATGAATCTATCCCTCTTGTATTTGTAGATTTCTTTGAGGGGATTTTTCTCCTTAATTGATTGAGTGAGGTTCACACCAAACATCAACTTTGGGTTTTTTGCCCCAGCTGCCCCAAAACTTGCCCTCCACTGCCCAAACATTGGGTATTTTGGGGTTTTCCCCTTTATCAATGATTATAGCCTACAGCAATCGATTGGTTACTTCATCTCTTGGGCAATTAATCTCTCGGAAACATTACAGTTCAAGTATGATTTTCTAATTCAGCAAAAAGTAGACTTTTGTGGCACTCAATTCAACATAGACAAAATAAGGCAGCCAGTTCTACTAATTGTGAAGCCATCTGGCTTTATAAGTTATCAGCAAAACTGACAAATCAGACATTGATGATTGGACACTGTCATGTTTTACAGTGACAATCACAATGGTATCAAACTCTTTGAAAATTCAATATTTCATGATCAATCCAAGCATAGTAAGATTAGGTAACCCTTCATCAGAGATAGGGTTCAAAAGGGAGTTGTGGTTCTATAGTTCATTCCAATAAATAAACAAGTTGTTGATATCTTGACTAAGCCCCTTACAAAATGGAAGTTTGAGATGTTCAAAGACCAACTTGGTGTGGTAGAGCCTAGAGGATACTTTCATCAGCAAGAGGAAGTATCAGAGTGTGTACCTCAGATAGTCTTCTCTGGGTTGAAGTATGTACAGCAGATTTGGGTACCTTACAACAGCTGCAGAACCAATATAAAGATCATGGCATAGCATTAGAGGGTGCAACATGCAACATTGATTCATGCATGTGCCAGCTTTAGATAGAATAAGGTTATCCTTATCCTCCATGTCCAATTAAAGTAAATAGAATGCTGAGTTTAGTTCAATCTTATTTTTAGCAATTCATCTATTTTGGAGTTTGACTTATAGTTAGAGCACAAATCCCAAGGGAATATGAATTCTTTCCTTGGAGTGCACTACCTCATCCTTGTGCAAATCCATAGGTCTGGAAATTAGATCTAATTTTGAACAATGTTGAACACCTTAATCTCTATAAAAGAAAGGCAAGGGTATGGATCTGAGATTGAATTTTTATGTTCAGAAGTTAGCAGTTTACTATTTTCCTACAACAGATTTTCTTGTTCATAATAATGAAAAGTAATAACAGCTTTTCACAGTCATCTATTGAGTGTTGTTATTTGTTTTCTACAATGAGTTTATAGATTCTAGCATTTAATACAGAGTTGTTTTGAGAGTCTTATAGTTTTGGTTGTTTAATTTCTTACAAGAATTATTTTACAGTGAAAAATCTATTTACCGTAGATTAGATAACTTTACAGCAGTTGGCAGCATTGCCACTGAAGCCTTTGGTACCAGAGGCAACATTTCAACAGTGAGGTGTTGATTTTATTGGAGGGTTCAAAGGAAACTTCAGCAATGGTTTTAAATGGATAATCACTGGCATAAATCACTTCACATGGGGGGTCAAGGAAATCCCCACAAAGAGAACAATCAGTAAGAATGTGATGGAATTTTTAAAAGATAAGATAACAACAAGGTTTGGCATCCTATCTAAGATAACGACAAATTATGCCAAGGCCTTTAGTTCTAGGGAGTTGCAGACATTTTGTTTTGAATCTGGCATTGTCTTGTCACATTCATCAAACTATAACCCACGGGCCACAACATAATGGACTAGCTGAATCCAATAATAAGAACCTGATGACAATAATTAAGAAAACTATGGGTGATTAGTGTTGGGATAGCAGGTTTAAATATACTTTGTGAGTTAATAAGACCACAAGGAAAGAGGCATCATGAAAAATCCCATTTGAGGTGGTGTATCGAATGTGTGTCACTCATCCATTTAAAGATTCTAGTATATCAGTTCTTGCAGCACTCATGTCAAATCAATAAGAAATTCAAGCAAAGATATATTGGTGGGTAGAGCTTGAAGAAAATCGCAAACATGGCTTTAGCCTTTGATTACTTAGCAGAAAATCAAGAAAGGGTCAAACGGAAGTTCAACAGAAAGACTTGTTCTAGGATATTGCAGAAAGGTGATAAAGTGCTTATGTGAGATAGAAGACATGAGAAGCTAGGTAAGCATGGAAAGTTGGACTAGGTTCAACCCCTACAAGGTGGATGATGTCGTTAATTCAAATTCTCTCTACCTCAGTCACCTAGATGGAGAAACATTGTCATTGCCAGTAATTGGGCAATATCTCAATATTTGCTATTCTGACAGCATCTAGTGCCCTGGTAGTGTAGGATGAATAAGCTCTAGTGAGCAGTAGAATAGGAGGACAATCTCTTTTAAGCATTAGAGTAGAATTTTCTTTTCTGTTCCCTTTGACATTTTAGCTCATGTCTTGTTTTAGAACTATTTTTTGATGTAATGAATTATATGGACATGTTATGGTGATTTTATTGCTAGACTATATGTGGGGCTACCTGATGAGAGTCTTGACTTATCTAGTACATGTTCCCACCTCTATATTGGCAAGCTTTAGTACGCATGGTGTTCTCATACACTCTTCATAAAGAGTACATGTAGAACGGCCAGTCCAGCAATTTTCAGACCCTAATTGGTCCGACAGGTGGCACATAACCGGAAAAGGCTGGTTCGGTACCAAACCAGCCTTTTTTCGCTAAACCAATTGGTTCCATACAATGTAACTAAGGATCCTCACAACACGAACTTCAAAGAAAAAACAAAAATTTATGTGTGGCAGTCTAATATTCAACTCTAGGGCCATATTAATGCCATGTAATTAACAGTAATGAAGATGAAAGATAAAGGAGAAGGAGGTCACTATTACTTAAATTTTTAACATTACCATTAATTGTTTCAAGATGTTTGAGATAAGATAAGATAAGATAGCCCATGGAACGTAGAACAATCGGTGAATGAGTGCACTGTTAAGGCACTCCTTGTCTAATGGTCACCGGTTCAAAACCTCGTGGGTGTCCCACCCTCCCAACCCTCAACTAGAGGTTATAGTGGTTACAGTGGGAATCAACCCTGTGTCACGCAAGTAGGAGACCTGCCTAGTTGCCAATTCCTCTAGTCACAATTAAAAATAAACATTATATAAGATACTTTGATTAACATCCAATGAATGACCACAAAAGTAGGTTAATGGGCCTGAAGAGTACAACCAGTATGAAAACAATGTGGGAGTACCAAGTTAGCGCAACTCCTCGAAAATGCCAAAGATAATACAAGTAAAGAAACCTATATGTATGTATAAAATTGTGATGAAGGTATGGTGATATAAAACACTAAGTGAGTTTGTCCAAGACTAGAAAGGTGGACAACCCAACACAAGAACCTGTCAAGAGAGAGAGAGATAGTGAGAGTGAGAGAGGGAGATCGAATGATGGGGCCAATGATGTCAAGGTCTCCTGAGTCTGATGAACGCGGGAAAAGGGGGCGAACTAAGCACTGGTTCACGGCCTACTCCTAACAACCGAGGTCAAAAGAAGGAAACTCCGAATAGATCTCTAGTTGCTCTTGAGGATTTGGGAGGTAGTCTAATGGGCAAAGTGTGCTATACTATGGATCCATCTAGACTTGATCTCTCTAATGCTCTAAGAACATGTGGAGTAATGTACATTTAGACATCTCTAAATCAGTCTCAATAATATCGGGTGGTCTCCTAAAAGAGGAGGCTAAGGAGAAACCCGAGGTCTCACCATCTTGTTGTCGGGTGTGCTTTGGAACTCAACCTGTCATTTGTTGCTCCAATATGATGGATCAACAGGGAAGTCATGAGGTAATTGGTTTGGTCATCTCAAGGGAAGGCATGGCATGCAAGATATGAAATCAGTGGCTAAAAATCTCCTTAATGAAGAGTGTTAAGCATCTATGATCCTAGTACCAATAGAAAGTAGAAAGGGAGTCTCTCGAGTCCTCATAAAGGCAGTGATAGCATCCTCTGATCTCATATTATAGGGGACTGTAAAAATCCTTTTTATTTATTTAACTAAAATTCCCAAAACATATCTTAAGAAATCACAGCATAATTTTTTGTCAAAAAATATTAAATCGAAATGCAACTCAAAACCACAAAAATTACAGATAAAATTTATTGCGAGAAACCAAATAATTTTATTAATAACTTCTAGGTGAAAATAACATCAATAATTTGAGGAAATAACCTGGAAAAATACCATTGGTCCTTGGCTCCTTGATTTTGGAATTCGGCACCTCCAGAAATTGGAAAATCGAATTTTTGGGTAGTGAAATTTGACCTTCCTCATAGTTAATTCGACTCTTCTGGGAAAATATCTCTCTAGCCCTCTAAAATTTGTTCATTTGGCAAATAGCAACTCGAACCCTCTAATTTAGCAATTCGACCTACCCAATTTGAAACAATTCGGCCCTTGGAATTTAAATCAATTTAGCCTCTATCCGCCATTGGAATTCAGCCTCTTGAAACTAATCAATTCAGTCTCCTCTCTGGAAATGGATTCGGCCTCCTTGGATCAATAGTACAACTTCCCTCTAAATCTGGAAATTTGACTTCATCAAGTAAACAATTTGACCTCCTCCTGGAATTGATATTTCAACTTCTCTGAGTAGACAATTCGACCTCTTCTTGCAACTGGAAATTCAACCTCCTTACAAGAATAATTTGGCCTCCTCCTGAGTCTAGAAATTCAACCTCCTCAAATATTCAATTCAGCCTCTTCTCCAATTGATTGATTTCTTGATTAGCTAGCGTGGTTGCGCAACCACTGAAACCAATTGCCACAAACTAGGGTGAAAAATAAAATCATTGGTATTTTAACCTCTAGAAATATATGTAGCGAAAAATAAAAAATAAAAAACAAAGAGATCAGCCACACGTTGCAACAAATAAATAATTCACCCATAGCAATTCTCCGTCATTTATTCATTTGAAAAATTAGGGTTTTCAACCCATAGAGAATTACAAGGAAAAATACAATTGTTGGAAACCGTAACTCGACCCCCACTAGATGAATTCGGCCCAAGGAATTTGGCCACTTGGAAGTCCAACTCTAAAGGAATTTAGCTTGGAGAAATTCAACCTGATCAATGTGTTCGCAAATTGACCCTACACTTTCCTTACGAGCTACCACTATGCCTCAAGTAATTTGGCCTCTAGCAAATCGGTTTCTCCAACTAAATCAACCTCTCTCTCTTCTGCGACTCAACCCTATAATCTCCACAACTTGACCTCCTAGATATGCCTTCAAATCCTCCTATACTTCTCCTCTGTGCTTCAGTCTACTGAGCCACTTGCACTAGAGAAACTCGCTTTCTCTTGTTGTGTCTCCTCTCTATTGTATCTTCACCAGGCTTCTTTTATAATCTTCATTAATCCCAAATCCCTAACCCTAATCTCCCTTTTAGAAGATCTTAGAGATCAATGGTTGAGATTATTCCTAAGTCAATGAAATAATTAAATTATTTATCCTTGAAAAATGACTTAATAGTCCATAATAATTAATTAAATTTAATTATTGTACTTTTCCTAAGTTAGACTTAGAAAAGAAGACATAAATCACTTACTCCACCAAGAAAGCACCTAAAGAAGCAATAATTCATGTTTTACATGCTAAGACACCAAGCCTATGCAAAAGACCTTCTGAAGCTACCACAAGCTTCAACACTCCCTCCTAACAAGGAAGGGGTTCTCCACCACCCCCATCTTATCTCGGTACTTCACAAACTCCCCTTTCACTAGAGGCTTAGTAAGAATATATGCCACATGCTCCTTTATGGAAATGTACTACAATCTCACAACACCTCTCTACACCTTGTCTCTGATAGAGTGATATATGATCTCGATGTTCTTGGACCGATCATGAAACACGGAATTCTCAAAGAGCTTAATGCAACTTTGATTATCACAATGAATCATTGTTGGTCCCATCTCAAGATGAAATAGTCCTACAAGCATCTTGCGAAGCCATACTGCCTGACAACTTGCCATACTCGTTGTCATGTACTCTGCCTCTACTAAACTAAGTGCCATTGGTTGTTGCTTCATGTTGTGCGACGATATCATTGTTGATTCCAAGCTAAAACATCCTAATGTGGATTTTCTGTCCACAACACTCCCAACCCAATCAAAATCTTTGTACCCCTGTTACCAACTCTGACATATCTCAGTACAAAGTCCACCGTACCTAGCAGGTACCTCAACACATGCTTTGCTACCACCCAATGAACCTATCTCGATTCCACCATGAACTGGTTGAGTGTCTTCACAACAAAACATATATCTAGCTTAGCATTGACCAGATACATTATGGAACCTATCAATTGCCTGTACAAGGTGGGATCCACCAACTCACCCTCAGAAGAACTTATCTTCCTCAAGTTAGTGATCATCGATGTAGACATAGGCCTGCAATCTTCCATCCTGAACCTCCTCAAGATCTCAACTGCATACTTACCCTGTCCAAGAAATCTCTACTAGTTGTTGCCACACCTCCAATCCCAAAAAGTAATGCATCAAGTCGATGTCCATCTTCAATCTTGTCAAGAAAAGATCGTCCACATAAAGTACCAAGATGAGTAGCTCACCCTCAACAAGTACATGGTACAAATTAGAGTCTGCCTCACTCTTAGTACAGCCCAAACCAAGAAGATATACATCAACCATAGTGTACCATGTGTGTGAAGTCTGCTTCAGCGCATAAAGGGCCTTCTTCGACTTGCATACATGAGACTCTCGCCCATGCACCTCAAAGCCCTGAGGTTGTTCAATATATACCTCTTCCTCAATCACCCCATTGAGAAAAAAAGTCTTCACATCCATCCAAAGTATCCTCCACCCCGTCTTTGAAGCAATGGACATAACTACTCTAATGGATGCATGTCTAGCGACAAGTACAAATGTCTCCTCATAATCCACTCCCTCCTGCCGGGAGAACACTCTCACCACGAACCTCGCTTTGTACTTCTCGACACTGCCATCAACTGCATGTTTGATCTTGTAGATCCATCGAGAAGTGACCAATGGCTTTCCCTCCAATCTCGGCACTATGTCCCATACATCATTCCTCATGATGGATCTATACTCCTCCATCATGGCATCCCTCCAGACTTGTTCATCTGCAGCCTACTCAAAAGTGGAAGGCTCGGATTCACTGATACAGCTCGCCAAGGCCAAATAGTTGGAAAATCTTGTTGGTGGTCTACTTTGCTTGAAAGTGTTGTTAGGAGCCTCCACATGCTCCTTAGCATCTCGTAAGGTCTATTTAGCCCATCTCAGCCTCCTCCCAGTAGAGCTCGAAGGAATATCTAGCTCCTCCTCCAAATGTACTAGTTATGTCCCTGTTGTTGGTGTTATTGGTCCCTACTCAACCTTAGGAGCCTCTCGGTCCCTATCCTCTACCCCTGCTTTCTCTTTCTCATGAGACCTCCTAGAGGTCCCGCCTTTACAAATTTGACATCTCGACTAATTATCACTTTCCTTTGTCCTCGAACATAGACTCGATAAGCCTTTGAGACCTCACAGTAGCCCACAAATATGCCCCTTTCTGACAAGGGCTCCAACTTAGTCCTCTTCTCTATGGGAACATGGACATACATTGCAATACCAAAGATGTGCAAATGGATTAGATTCGCTTTCACTCTTGTAAACATCTCGTCAGGAGTCGCATCCTCCAATATCCTATGAGGACTAATGTACTACACATAAACAGTTGTATTGCAGGCTTCTCTCACAAAAACATAGGTAATACTTGATCATAGATCATTTCCCTCGTTTCCTCCATTATGGTCCTATTCTTCCTCTCAACAACCACATTTTGTTGAGGGTTGTAGGGTACCATGAGCTCCTTCTTAATCCTTGTTACCCTACAAAATTCCTAGAACTCACTGGAGGTATACTCATCCCCATTATTTGATCTCAACACCTTAATCTTCTTCCCAATCTGGTTCTCCACAAGAGCTTTGAACTCTTAAAATCGATTGAAGACCTCACCCTTTGTCTTCAGGAAGTAGATCCAAGTCTTCTTGGAAAAATCATCGATGAATGTCACAAAGTACAAGGACCCTGTGATCGACTCCATAAACATAGGACCACAAACGTCTGAGTGCACCAAATCTAGCACTCCCTTAGACCTAGTCTCGCTGTGAGGAAAAATTGCCTTGGCCTGCTTGCCAAGTGCACACCCTTTACACACTCCATCCTGTTTCCACCCTTACATCCGGAAAATATGTAACCATTCCCCATAACATAGGAAGAGCGTTGTAGTGTAGGTGTCCCATCCTCCTGTGCCAAATCTCATTCTAGTTGTCACTCGCATGTATGAAAGCCTTCACCGACTGTCCTCTCAACAGATAGAGATTCTTCTCCCTTCTCCCAGTTACTCGCTTCCTGTTGGGATTAGTTCCTTTTCGCCAAACAACCACTTCACCTCCAGTAAAGCTAACTTCTAGTCCTCTGCCTTCTATGGTCAAAACTGAAAGGAGATTCTTCCCCAAACCCAGTACATACAACCAATGTTACATGGTTTGAGTTCGAGTTTGGGTTCGATAATGAGAAGGTTCGGTTATACATACATATATATATAATATATATATATATTATATTATATATATATATATATAATGAATTATAAGATGAAATAATAAGAAGTCAATATTAGCAAACATCAAAAATGCTATCATGGACGTCGAAACTACAAGAATAAATTACAAGCTTCAGTTGTGACATGAAGTTATGAGTTTTGATCTATGGACTTGGTCAATGGCTATGAGGTTCCCCGAACCTCAAAAAAATTTAGGGTTCGCCAAAATTCGAACCTCAAGGTTATAGTTCGACGAACCTTGTGACATTACATACAACACCTTGTCACCTCCATGATACCACCTAAGTCCGTTTGAAACTCGATGCTGCCAATGCCTTCTATTACATACTTGGCATTATCATGAAGCTCTACATGCATATCCCTAGGCTCCCTCGTCATGTTGGTGAAAATGTCTCGAGATCTCGTCATGTGATGAGATGCTCCATTGTCCACAAACTAGACACCTCTTGTAACAGTGCTGGATAGGAATGACACCAAGGCAAAGTTCTTCTTGAACATTTCAACCATCTATTCATCTGTGCAATAGTTGTTGTGGTTGTCTTTACCTTGCCCTTCTTTCTATTTGGACACTGACTGGCAAAATGCTCGAACCTATGACATGCAAAGCACTTGACTTTGCTCATGTCCTTCTCCTTTTTACTCGGTGAAGATCCACCTCCACTCTAGTTTTGCTTGGCCTTCCCTTTGCCCTTTTTCACTTGTGTAGCAAGAGCAAGCTCATCCTTCTCCTCACTACCCTTTCGTTTTCCTTTGGTCAATAAGTTCTCCCAGATCTCCTTTTGGATGAAGTCATCCCACAACCGGCCCCAATCAAGAAGTTGTTGCCTAGCAAGGGTCCCATCCACAAAGGTGGTCCAATGCTTAGCGCAACCTCCATCAGCTCTAAATCAATTAGTTTCCCCAACAATTTTAAGCTCATCACGAGCTTGCTAGATCCTCGTGAGGTAATATGTTACAAACTCTTATCTATTCGTCTCGAGGTTGTTTAATTTCTCCCGCAACACCATCTTCCTATTTCGTTTGTGCTTTGATAAAGACCGGTCAGGGCTACCCACATCTGATGTCATGTGTCCTTCCCTGATATGTGAGGAATTAAATGATCCCTCACACCATCCAAAATTATACACCTTGTTTTCATATCCTTGTAATTATGCTCTGTTGCAAGGTTTGGATCTAATGGAACCTGAATGTCTATGTTCACAAGATCCCACAAACCATTCATTTTTAGAATCATAATAATTCACTCATTCCAGGGATTGATGTTAACGTCCCCATCCAACCTGTCTTCATATCACAAACTGCTCAGTGATGCCATCTTCACAAATCGACCTTGGCCACAAAACCCCAGCTGCAAAATTAAGAAAAATAAAAATAACTCTATTGCACAACAAGAGATGGAAGGAGCTCTAAAACCCTTGCGGTGGCTAGGGTGAAACCTTAGCAACTCAATCTTTGCTCCATTTGTATGGGTTTTTTGCAGATCGTTCAATGGTGAATCCTTGTGATTTGGGGAATAAATATGTTTCTTTTGCAGTTATGGTTGTCGGTCAAGCTAGCTCTTCTTCAATTTCATACAGCTCTATGCTAAAGTTTGGTTCTAGTCTTTCGGTGGTACAAGAAATTTCTTCTCTTAATGTTTCTATGGATGAAGAAGCTTTCTACTATGAAAAAAATCGGAGAACCGTTTGGTTTGCAGGTTTAATGGGCACTTGCTGTGGCTGGCCAATCTACATAAATGGATCTTTGAGACATAGAATCCCTATGGCTCGAGGTTTCTTCACTGTGGTTTTTAAGAAGATTGAGGACAAGAAGGCTATCAGTGAAGTTGGGTCGTGGTTTTGGGGGAGTGTCGGACTCTTCATGCAGCCCTGGACTCCCACTTTTGACCCAATATCGGCATCAATTTATACAACCCCAATTTGGGTAAGACTTCTGAACCTTCCCTTGCATTTTTGGAATCACACATCGCTTTCCTCCATTAGGAATGCACTAGGAAAATTCTATTGTAGTTGTCCTGATACCGAAAAAAAATTCAAGGTTACTTATGCCCACATTTGTGTATGAGAATATCTCATTTCAATGTACAGCATGCTATGAAACAGGCACATAATTAAAAACTACCCCAAGCGTTCTTAGAATAGCAAAGATTGAAAAAAAACCCGAAGGCCCAAATAGTGGGAAGGTGCACAAGGCGATCACTATAAAGTATTCAAAGAAGAAGAGTTTCAGGACAAGAAAGAACCTGAAGACAAGAACGAAGCAGATTCAGTCAAAGACACCGCAATAGCGGCAATAGAATCTAAGCAGGAAAAATGATTGCCAATGTGAATCCTCAGGTTGCCAGTAAGGATTCCCCGAATACAGAGTTAGTGGAAAGGCAGCAAACCCTCGTGGGATATGGATTCCCTTCGAAAACCACAAGGATTTTAGTTGAAAATGCATCTTCTTGGGCAGAACAAGTGAATGAAGAAGATCTCAAGAATAATTTGTGCGGCTAAGTTGCACAAAACGGGGAAACAGGTATGAGTTTCCGAAACGGGAAGCGATACGAAATGCGACCTCCCCAAATTTTGGAAACGGAGAAACGCAAATATTATATATATATGTGTGATATATATATATATATATATTATGAATTTAGAAATATATGCAATCATAAAGCATATATGATACATTCTAATTTATTACATTATGATAAAATTGTCAATTGTCAATGCATAAACTATAAGTCTCTAAATTTACATCTCATTTACTCATGAATGATCACATAACGCAAATAGAAATATCCAAAATCAGCCACGAGAAATTTCTAATTTCTTGTCTCGTGCTTGATTGGGAGTCTCCTCCTGCATAGTCGAATGACCTTAGTGCTCTTGATTAAATACAAGTTTCATACCCTAGTACCCTACATGCTCTTCATTATTGGGAGTCTCCCCTGCATAAAGGGCTTGGTTCTCTTGATTAAATACAAGTTCCATACCCTAGTACATGATAAAATCCAATGGAAACATTGCAATCTCCCTAATCCTGAAATCCTGAAAAACAGATAACTCTGTTGGATTTTGAGTGAGATCTAAAATTCTACTTTCTCCATATGAAATCCAATGAGGGCGAAGCCACTCTCAAACATCCTGAGTCATTTCATGGTAATGTTAAAAATTTAAGTAAAAGGATGAAAATGAAAAATAAAGGAGAATATCACTTTTACTTTAAGAATTTAACATTACCATGAACTGCATATCAACACTACAGCAAAAGTTCACTTTTATAACTTTAGACAGCATCTAGAAGCAACTAGAAGTCACTAGGATAACCTAAAAATAAATTAGGAAACAAACTAATTTAAAAAAAAAAAACACAAGTAAAATGTTGAAACGTGAGTCGTATGGCCCTAAAACGCGTTTCACGCCGTACTGGCCACGTTTCAGTTTCGTGAAACGTGGCAGTAAGGCCTAAAACGCGTTTCACGCCGTACTGGCCACGTTTCAGTTTCGTGAAACGTGGCAGTACGGCCTGAAACGCGTTTCAGGGCCATACCAAACGCGTTTCAGTGTTTCGTACCCGTTTCCGTACGGAAACGCCCCCTTGCCCTACGTTTCCTGCAACATAGTTGTGCGGTTGTCAAAGAACAATTCACCAGAATTTGCAGAAAATGTTGGTTGGATTCAAGTTGGGAAGAAAGGAAAAAGTTTTTCTCCAAGAAAAACAAGAAGTCAAACTAGATCAAAATAAAATTCTAGTGAAAAATGGAATGTAAATGTGTCTGTATTTTGGGGGTTTTTTGGAAAATATTAGGTTGGAAAGGGACTGAAGTTTTTGTGTTATGGGGAACTCATTTGAGGTTTGGATTGAACCTCTGTGCTCAATCTCAAACTTGCAAGGAATATTGGAATATGTAAAGGTTTTGGCCTTATAATCTAGATTTTTTAATAATACAAATCTCTACCTGTTTCATTTAAAAAAATAATAATTTTGTTGTTGTAAAAAGAAGAAACTCATTGTTGCAAACCCTAGAGATCTTGGATCTCTCTCTCAAAGTTATCTAGAAAGCTCTAATACCATGTTCAATCTCCTAATACCAGCCCACATTTATTTTCTCACAGTAATTATTTATTCCCAGCAATTTATTTAATTAACAAAATAAATTCTAAATTACCAAAAAATAAAATCACTAGTATTTTAACCTCTAAAAATATATGCAGCGGAAATAAAAAATTTGAAGAGATCAATCATATATCGCAACAAATAAATAATTCACCCACAACAATTCTCCATCATTTATTCATCTGGAAAATCAAGGTTTTTGTCCCACAGAGAATTACAAGGAAAAATACAACTGTTGGAACTTGTAACTCGGCCCCCACTGGATAAATTCGACCCAAGGAATTCAGCCACCTGAAAATCGGCCTCTGAAGGAATTCGGCCCAATCAATCTGCTAACAAATTGATCCTGCACATTCCCTATGATCTGCCATTATGCCCAAGGAAATTCGACCTCCATCAAATAGTCTTCTCCAATTAAATTGACCTCTCTTTCTCTTTAGCAACTCGGTTGTACAATCTCCACAACTCAACCTCCTAGATATGCCCTCGAATCCTCTTGTACTTCTCCTCCTACGTGCTTCAGTCTATTGAGCCACTCGCACTAGAGAAAATCGCTTCTCTTGTTGTGTCTCCTCTCTCTTGTATATTCATCTCTTCGTCAGGTTTCTTTTATAATCTTCATTAAACCCAAATCCTAACCCTAATCTCCATTCTAGAAGATCTTGGAGATCAACAGTTGAAATTATTTCCAAGTCACTTAAATAATTAAATTATTTATACTTAAAAAATGACTTAACAGTCCACAATAATTAATTGACTTTATTTATTGTGTTTTTCCTAAGACTTAGGAAAGAAGAAATAAATCATTTACTCCACCAAGCAAGCACCTAAAGAGACAATAAATCATCTTCTACATGCTAAGACACCAAGCCTATGTAGAAGAACTTCCAAAGCTACACAAGCTTCAACACCTGTCATGGTTGTCATGTGCTTAATTCTTCAAGCACCCTGTAGATCTGATGTTCAAACTATTCTATTGGATCTGATAGATCTACACTTAACAATTTTGGATCTACTTTTCTCTTCAAAACCCAAGCTCCGGTACCATGTTGATTTCTGAAAAATAGTGCCTAGATAAATAGATCAGAACTAGATTTATACTACTAGAATTCTTTGACCAAACAAAGTCGTGGAAAAACTTTGAAAACCAAGAAAAAAGGCAAATCTCATACATTGACAATTTTTCTACTCTTCAACATCAGCTCATCATTCAAATAACTTTCAAACATACCAGAGCTCCCATACTGGGAAAATAGCTCTAAGAAAAAAATACAACCGAAACCTAACAAACCTAAATTTCCAACTCTCATAAATCTGCCCCTAATCACCTCTATGATGGAGCATATGGTTTGTACAGCCTGCAGATTAATGGTTGTCCTCTCCTTCGTTGCTGCTGCAATTTCTCTCCTTGCCCGGAAAATCAAAAAGGTCCTTTTAATTTTCTCTCTCAAAATCCTTCTTGAGAAAATAACTAATGTGTCCTCTCTTTCACTTGGCTTCCTTTTATAATTTTGAGTTGGGGCAAATCCTAATCTCAACAGTCAAGATTAAATCAAATCTTGAGTTAAGATCAATGGTCCATAATTCAACTTAAATCACTAGTACCCAAACTTAGGCATTCTATTAAATTAAACTTACTTTATTAAAAAAATGCCAAATCCCTAATCTCAATAGTCAAAATTAAATCTAATCTTGAGTGGAAATCAATGCTCCAAAATTCAACTTATATCACTAGTACCCAAACTTAGGCACTTTATTAAATTAAACTCACTTTATAAAAAAACATTTACTTTATTAATTAATTAGTAAAGTGAACTCTTAAGAAATTAATAAAGTGAACTCCTAAGTCTAAGAGTCATTTAATAGCAATTCCCACAACTTAGACACTTTGCTTTTGCGGAAATACTTGTTAGAGCTACAATCATCAACATCTACAGCCTGGCTGGGTGGAGATGTTCATGTGTGAGTGCATAATTCTCTTACCAACATTATAAAAAAAATGGTGACATACACCTACTAACATAGATTCACCCTAACCCTCGATCTATTAAAGGCCAAAAGACTCACCTCAAATATCAGAAATTTTTATCAATGTTTCATAGATATTGGGCTAAGATGGATCTACTCTAGTCCGATAATGCTGTGTGTGCCCGACTGTTATTAGAGCCTATATGACTATGAGTGTGCTGTATGTAAAATAGGACATGCACAAAGTGTAGTCAGTCGGTTAATATGCTTATTTGATAACATCTTCTTTTCGGTATTTGGAGATATTATCCTGTTTCTGTGAGTCGCTTTGCAGCTCACCCATTTGTCATGTAGAGCAGTTCTCATCAATTATGTATATTGTTCAATTATTGCCAATGTTAATGCTAGTTTTCTGTCATGTAAGCAAATTATTTCTCTCATTTCCCATAAATGACATATTTTTAAAATTCATATTCCATGACCATTGAACACTTTCTGTTTACAGGCATCTTTTGAAAAGTCATATTCCATGACCATTGAACACTTTCAGTTTACAAGGCATCTTTTTAAAAGTCATATTCCATGACCATTGAACATTTTCAGTTTACAAAGGTGAACGTAGGAGCAATTACAACATGCGATATTAAAACATTCAAGACCAGGGCTACAGAAACAAATGAATTCAGCAAGAAGGGAATATTTTCCTTCGTCTTTGTATGTGTAAAACTTGTTTTTTTACTGAACCTGTTGCCTTAAAACGTGGACTATTGACCTCACTCACCGTCTCCAGAAACAGATATGACAACAGGGTATTACGTATAAGCATTTGCATAAAGTGGATTATATAATACACCAGAGGACCTCCTTTGATACATAACGCAAATATAAGTTCAGATAATACAGGGGAACTGAGGCAACTCGAAGAAAATCACAACGAGTACAGTCGAACGATTTGGAAAAAGAATGTACTCTCACCTTGAGGACACTGAGGACGTAGCCCAACATAAGCGTTTATCGAGCACCTGCACGGAGATAGGAATATGGTTGATAAAAACGTGTGGAAATGATTGAAGGGAAAAACAATAAAAATAATTGAATCGTTCCGACCTGGTGGGAGAAGGTAAAGTAGCCCCCCTTGCAGAAGGAGAAGGGATGTGTAAAAAGAAGGAAGAAGAAGCCATCGCCATTGGCGCTATTGCTCTTCCAGACCCTGCCAATCCTTGCCCTTTTTTCTTATCTGCTCTGCTCAAGAGCCCTCAAGGAGTCGCATATTTCTCAGATGTTTGAAAATTAAAAACAATAATTAAAACTTGAATATCTTTTAGGAATAATAGTAAAACTCTTGTCCGCATCTGCGGTCAGCAGTCGTGGTTTTTGAAGTCGGAGAAACAATTTCAAAATCACTTTCGACGGATGGCTTGTAATTTAAGGTGTAACATGAGGCCTTGTTACCTCTTAAAGATGATTGCAAGAGGTTAAATTGTTACCTGTTTGGTCATATATATATCGAATGTAGGTTAGATGCTTACTTGTCTGGACATATATATCGAATGTTACTAAAAAGTTTATTAGTGAATAATTTATGAGCGGTGTTTACTAGATTGTAATTAAGATAATTATAATTATATAATTTAAATAGTTGGTAAAGTATTTTAAAATATTTATTTTATTATATAAAAAATATATATATATATATATAAATTAATTAAATTATTATTTTATTATAATAATATTTTTCGGAAAAATCACATAAGAGGTAATGATGCATTTTGAACCAGCCAATGTTAGAGAGCTAGTCATTTGGGGTGCAATAAATAAGTGTAGAGAGCTAACAGTTTGGGAGTAATAACTAGTTTGACTAAAGGCATAAATTTTTAATTATTATTATCATTATTTATTAAAAGAATTAATATATGAATTAAATATGTATTTATTTGAAAACATATTTTAAAAATATATAGTAAAGCAATAAGAGTTTAATTTCGTAAATAAAAATCAAATTTAAAGTGACATTTATCTGGACGAGCTTTTTCGAAAAAATTCAAAAACATTGTGATTCCTAAATAAGTCTCTTTTATAATAAACAAAATAAAAAATTAAATTAAAAGGAAATTGAATCAAGCCAAAGGTAGGTGAGGTCCTTCCTACATGGGTGTCATACGGTTGATACTAGTTTTTAGAAATGCTTCATCTGTTTGTTAAACTTATTTCAGGCATCAAAGATATTCTATGTACCCCGTATATCTTTAATAAAAGTTCCTAGTCAATGAAAGTACATTTGCAAATTCATTTGTTATAAAATTTTATAAGGGTGTATGTTTTGATGATGTTCCAAAGCTTGGCCAACATGACTTTTTAAAGTTTTGTTTTAAAAGATATATATAAAAGTGTAAAACAATGGTGGCTCTATGTTATAAATATATCATGGATCCTTATGGTAAAAGGGTCATATATAAAAGTTGTTGAAGTTTGAAGTGGGGCGACACCCACCTTTGATATGCATGTATTATACTAGCAATTGCCCCAAAAGTTGCAAAGAGAGGTCAATAGGATTATTAGATTGTTATAATTTCAACAATAAAGATACATGTAATCCAATATTTTAAAATTTCAGCGTCTAAATATTATTAGCCTTTCAAGGGGAATACAACACCAATAAATTAAAAAACAATTAAACTGCTCAAACTACTTCCACTAGTACATAAAAATTGTGATCTCAACCCATTAATTCATTAACTTTACAGTGAAACTCTACTAGTTAATATGAAAATATCACAATCAAATTGAGATTATAGCGTAACTTCCTCAAATAAAGAAAAAGGTTAACTTATTTACTTAATTGGATCAAGGGATAACTATATAAAAATGGATGAATAGAAAGCTTAACTAACCCAATAAAATGGTTAGTTGTTTCATTTTAAAATATATTTAATCTAAATTATTAAAATTATAAATATCAAATAATTAAAAATTGTATAAAAATAAAAAAAAATTAAATATTTAAATTTAACATTTGCAGACATTATTTGTCAAAAAAATATTAAACGCTAGGATTCAATGAGTGTATAATTTAGTTATTTTGCTTTTATGTTATTCATTATATATCATAATATTTGCATCCAACTAATAAGAAGAAAAACAACGAGTGAATCATTGAATTCAATATTTGCCAAACTTTTCTAGTTTAGTGTGACAAAAAGGCAAGGATGGGGCTGATTTGTCCACCTTTATATTTATGAATGACTCCTAATTTTTCAAACGTTGCATGCAAACTTCCTTGCGCACCAGAAGTCGTGGGGTATCGAGCAAACATGTGCTCTTTGAGATCTTGCCTGCCTGTTCGCGCACCAATCAAACATGTTGCTTTTGACATCTTGCCTGTTAAACTTAGATGTTACATTCAACATAGGTTGTTGATTTTGATGAGTAACTGTACATGTTGAATACGCAATGGAAGTAAGAATTGCTCAAAGACTTCGTGGACTCTAGTGTTTTTAATTCTAATAATAACTTCCAACAATATTCTTTGTCAGGAAATTGTTGTAGCACTGTGATGACTAAAGGCACCAAGTCGTTGTTTATAGTTCGAATTTCCTTATCAAGGAATGTTCGGTGTAGGTTAAATACTAGATAAAAGACGAACTCCAAGAAAATATTTTGGCTTGATTTGTATGGAAAGTACTTTGGTCGAAAGGGTAAGTATTACTTTGGTTCATCTTCTCGCTGCCATCACATGAATACTTTGAGTTGTATGAATATTACTTTGGTCTGAAGAGGGATGGCACGGTTACTGATAAGTAGTCTAGTCAAATATAGCAAGATTCTTGTCTCTCACGAGTCACGATTCTCATATAATAGATAATTAGATATGATGCTCACATAAATACTTAGATGTTTGAATTGGATGATAAATTTTATCGTCAGAGAGGGCAAGGTTACCCAGTTTTGTGGTCACTGACTACAACAGATTTACCCAAGACTCGCTTAGCCAATTGTTCAGGATGTTGCTTGATCCAACCAACATAGCAGGCAAGATGGTGTATAATATTCAGTGTCTAATATTAATGTTTATTTTCATTAATACTTTAAATATGGACACAATGGACGATCATTTGAGATGAACATGGGCATCCTCCTTAATGTAATCATTCCATTCCATCTTCACGATCCTCTAACATTAGCTAATTGTATCAGTTGACTCTGTTGCCCATCATCATCATTGGAATTAGATTCGGTCAACCCTGCAGGGCATGGTTGAATCCATCCTCATTGTTCTTTATTGTTAAGTAACTTTATCACTTGCCCCATGTGAGACATTTGTCTATCATCGTTCTCGGAATGAATCTTTGCATCTGGTTGTTCATCATGCGACAACATTCATTTACCATTATTGTTGAATCCTGCAAACACAACGACGACGATTTGAGACGAGCATGGGGATCCTCTTTAATGTAATTATTCCATTCCTTTTCGGTGATCTATCTTTGTGGTTCTTTACCACTACTTAATTCTGTGGATTGCCCCAGCTACGAGATCCTTTTATCATCATTCTCATAATGAGTCATGGAATTCTGCACTTATTTGCAGTGGTAACGCTCTGTCAGCAGATGCAGTGGTGCTTTTAGGAATCAAGTTATCTTTTGTAGCTCTTCTTAATGTTCTTTCAAGTTGGAGAAATGGAAACTCTTCTAATGTCAATCCGTTTAGTTAGGAATGTGTCCGAAGTAGCAATTATGGAAGGCGGGTCACATCAACTTCCCTACCCTACAAAGGGCACTCTGCCCATCTTTCGAGTGCAGTAGGCAAGATTGTTGGCTTGGAGAAGCTCGACGTTTCGGGCAATAGGTATTGGGCTCAGCTCCTAGTCAAATAGCTAACTGCATAGAGCTTCGAGAATTCAATGTCACCAACAATTTCTTCATGGGCTTCATCCCTCCTGATATCGTGAACTATAGCCTTCTTATAGTTCTCAATATCAGTACCAACAATATATCAGGTATTATTTTGCCTGCACTAGGTAATCTCAATGGTATCATTCCTTCGTATATCGGAAAGCTTGTCAAACACTACATACTCCAACTATTTTAGTGGCTCTCTACTGCCCAAAATCGGCAATTACAACTGGTTGACTACGAATTTCATATTTAAACACTACAGGATTGCAAGGAAATACTCCTCAGGAAATTGGGAATCTGAAAAACATTGTAGAGATGACGGGCACCATCCCCCCAGGGTTGTTCACTAGATTGCTAAAGTTGGAGGCATTTGATGCATCCACCAATAATTTGACTGGGGTTATACCATATGAAATGGGCATTCTGAAGAATTTGAGTGTATTGCACTTAGATTCCAATAACATGCCAGGGTCGATCTCCATATCCTTTGCCAATCTTACAAACTTGCAGGAGCTAGATCTATCTTATAATAAATTTGAAGGCTTTTTACCTAAAGGACCCGACCTTCTTCCCAATCTGATAAGGTTGTATCTTAGTGAAAACATGTTCAAATACCTACTGCTTGTTCAACTTGGAAGCTTCGAGAACCTAGAGAAGCTTAATTGATATTCCAATGGATTGAGCGGATCGATTCCCTCCAGGCTATGCAATGGTACCTCTTTGATCCATATTACCATCTTCAATAATCGATTAGAGGGGAACATCACTAACCTTCTACAAACCTACATCTTACTTCAACACATTCGGTTTCAGAACAACATCTTCATGGGTTTCTTACTAGGTAATATCTCTACGCTTTATGCATTGGATTACAATGGCATTTCTTCAAACAACATCCATGGAAGTATACCTTCTTCCTTAGGAGAGATGCAGAATCTTACCAATCTCCTCCTTGCGGACAATAATATCGTGGGTGCCATTCCTTCTTAAATAAGAGGATTGAGAAAACTAGGAAATCTCATTCCGAGCCGCAATAAGCTCATTGGAATGATTCCTCCGGAAATAGGCAATTTAACTAATTTGCAGGTTTTAGATCTCAGCAGAAACTTGTTACAGGGAAAAATACTCACAACTTTTAGCCATCTTGTGATGTTGCTGACATTGAATTTGAGTGTAAACACATTGACTGAAGGAATACCATGAAACTCGCTCTGAGAGTGTATGAACTTCCTAAAATGGAGTGAGTTTGTAACGACCAAAAGTCGTATACGCAGCAGAATTATTAAAATACTTCATAAACAAAGACATCCATCGTAGGATAGTAATTGTAATTGTATATTGTATAAAAGAATTGATGTAGGATGATTACAAATGAGAATGAGGGTCCTGTATATATAGCCAGGTAAGTACCCTTTCACGAACATGCATGTATTTAAGACATGCCTTTTCATTATTAACTAACTAATCATTAGTTAATTAAATATTGTTTATTATTATTATATTTATATTTACATTTATTATTTTATTATGAATTATATTCATAACATAGCCTTCCCCTTCAAAAAATTTTGTCCTCAAAGCTTATTGATGAAAGACTTGATCTCTTTTTCTATTTCAAATGTCTTCTCATCTCAGCATTGTCATATTTGTTGATACTAGTTTATATGATCCTCTAAGTGACAAACAAAATTGTCGCACTGAGAAGGGATCAGACCATCCTAGATTGATCTTCTGTGGAATCAAATTTTGTAATGAATAGTTATTATAAGACTGCATTCTACAAACTTCAGTATCCTTGGGAACATAATTTTGTCATTTATTTTCTGAGCGATATTGGTACGTAGCTTGATTGGAAAGTTCGCCCTTATGATTTGGATGTCGATACATATCTCCTTTGGTTTGGCTTTCCTCTATCATATTAGTGGTTGATTCCTTATTTTCTTTGGGGGTTGTTGTTGTTAAGTTGGCGACTGAATCATCATTTGGAATGTCCATTGTTTGGATTACAGCTTCTACATATGTTTTAACTTCTCTAGGTTCCTCTTTTTCCTTACTTGTGATATTGACTGGATCAGTATTTATTCCCTTATCTTCAACTTGGACTGAAATGACTAACAACTTCAATTTCACCTTGAAGTTGTTCTAGCTTGTCATTCAATGATTTCTTGTCATTTTTAAGTTTTTTTATTTGCGTAAGTAGGGTTTGGTTATGATTCCTTAAACGCACAAGTTCATCCTTTTCTGAATTGTTGACTTTATGCTTAGTAGCTTCATATCTTTTAAACTTTTGATTTGTTATAATGATGTCTAATTAAGGCTCTTAAAACGTAAATTTTCTTCTTGTTGTTCTAATAAACACTTCTTGAGTTCCATCTTTGTGGCTTTGGCTTTCTTGACTTGTTCGAATAGTTTTTCATTGTGATCTTTGAGGCGTGAAATTTCTTTGTTTTTACTATAGATGGCTTCTTCAAGCTCTTTTTGCTTCTTCTTTTTTGCTATCTTGAAACATCAAGTCTGAGACATCCTTGAAGTCTTCTATTGAAGATGTTATTGATTTTGATTTACTTTTTATGTCTCGAAATGTGACCATCTTCCCCTTATAATGAAATGTCAAAACTTGTTTCTCTATGTTGAACATGAATGTACCCAAATTCTTAAACCAAGGTTCATCGAGTATGATTTCAATATCCATATTTACAACATGAAATTGAGATATGTACTCATAATGACCTATTGTCACTTGTAAATCACTAATGTTATACTATTTTTGGTCAAAAATATTTTTCCTTACACCAATGCTTGGCTCTAGAATTAATAGCTGATTTGCCAAGTTAACTATGATGTAATTTTTATAATTGCTTGTGTTGATAGCGATATTAATTTCTCTTCATTGGATGCTTCTTTTTGATGTAATTACTCTGTGATCCATAACAGAAAAACCTTTATAGGAAAATCGTCCTTCCTTCACCATTTTTTAATTAGGCTCCATTTTGTTTATCAATAATTTTTCATCAATGACACCAATATATTCTTCAAAAATGGACTTCTTTTGCATGTTATTTTATGAACCCCATCAGTGTCAAAGCCTCATTTGAAGTGTTTTGCACATGTAATAATCGTTTAACTATATGCAGCGGGGAGATGTCATTTTTAATTCACATATCCATTAATGTTGGTTATATATATGTTTGACTTGCCATGTTGTTTTTTGGTTTTTCTTTTTTCATTGTAATAAGAAAGAAATAAAATTATTTTAATGTCCACAAGGCTAAAGATAGCCTATGGGACAAATTGCTTCTTCATCTGGTTGATGTATTCAACCCTTTTCCCGTGAAGCCTCACAATAAATGCTCCCAACTTTTCGACAAACCCCTCACTAAATAAATTATCCCAAGAGCTAGCTGCCAGAGTATTTGCATAACTTTCCCTGTTGTCTTTAAAGGCCTCATATTCTAAAATGAAATGCTTTTCTGTTTCCACTTTTCCAGAAGAACAAAAAATACATACTCTTTCCTCCTACACTTCTTTTGGGCTTTTCCAACGCCCTGTTTCACAACGAAGTTGATGAGAATTAGTCCTTAACTGAGTAATAAGAATTTTGGCTCTCCAATAAATATTGGCCTCTATGTAATCTTTTTGTTGATGATTATGAATGGGATTAAACACTTCAATATATTACTTTTTCTTTCTCCCTAGCTTCTTATCCCAAATACACTTGTGAAACTTATCTCTTTACTGTTTATGGGACACATGTTCAAGCAAATACCCCATTTACTAAACCATATATTATCATTGGGAAGGAAGGTCATAAGACAAGCATCAATCCGCCCACATATTATATAATACAAAGGTAATGGCAACCATATATAAAAGTGGGATTCAAATTGACCTCGCCAACTCATCATATATCAACTTACGTAGCAATCATTTATCCTTAGAACAACACGGTGGCAATTGGAGGCTAATACCATTGTAACTAAACATGTAGAACTTCAACATTGATAACATGTGTTTGGATCTCAAACACGTCGTTTTCGATCAACACACAAGCATGAGTTATTGGCAATATGTCCACCTAAGTAATGTAAACTCATTCTCATCCATATAATTGTCGCCCAACCTGTGTAGTTAACAATCCCCTTGTTGTAATATGCAATTAATTAGATTAATAATTATTATCACCCCAACGACAAGATTCATGATCTCATATATTCAATCTCCCTCATGATGATAATCTACTTGGAAGTCGATCATTCATCCTTCCCCTTGCTCATTGGGTTTCACCTGCTAGTTGGAAATGTTAAAAGCATGAAACCTCCTACATGGCCACTCACGTAAGCTCGTACATGCCTTGCCATCTCAATCCATCTGGTCAGTAACTAGTTAATATCATATTTCTCCTTTAATCCTTGTCACTCTCTCAACTAAATGCAGGAGTATACCCCTTATTTTTGAGCCATTACTTCAAGAGTTTTTAGAACCAACTCTTGCATTTAGCTCTTGTTTGGTCCCGCTTTGAGTTTGGGAAGCGCCTCTAGCAACTGCTAGAAGGGAGCATCTAGAAATCAAAGTAAAAACTATCAAAATTGAACCTTGGCCACATAAAGACCCACAAAGGCAAAGTATGTAACTCTTTCTGATCGTGTTATTTGGACATAAGTAGTGAAATCATTGTCTCGTTACTTTGAAAATTGCATAAGGTGAATCCCCATCCCCAGTAACTCCTCTTCCATGTGTTATTGTTGAACTCTATGTGCTTCCATTTTGAGAAAGTTAACATATAAATCCTTTAGCTCATGCTTTTTTTTTACCTCCCCTTTCTAGCAAGTTTCTTCCTTTGTGTTCCCTACCAGATCTTCCTCCTTTTTGAGACATATCAGTCGTGAACCAATCTGGCACAAGAACCAAAGTTGCATTTACTCATTGCACATGACATAATACGTAAACCCATATTAAAATTGTAAAATCTTTCTAATGGCCAAAAAATGTGCATTTGACAAAGGGTCTTGCCTTCTCATAATGCCTACAAAACCGTTTGAAATAATACAATACGTGAAAATATTAGGCTCCCTTATGTCTTGGCAAAGATCTTTATTGGCCACGATACTAAGTACATACCAAGGCCCTCGATACTTTATAGTTTTGGGCTTCGATGAGGTTCTTTAGTATCTTCTATGGATGCTCGTCAATGTTACCCTATTAATAAAAATACTAAGAAGCTCCTTCGAACCTACAACCATACACTTCCCATGGAGCATTATAAATTGACTTTCTTGAGGCCTCGATTGAAATGCTAGTAAAAAGCCAAAACCAAGATCGCCTGGGTCCTCATTTGGAAATAATTCACTTGTAAAAATATAAAGTCTCGCATTTATTGGTCATGCATTTACATCTCTCTCTTCTATCTATGAGTAAAAAGGAGGGATGGCTCTCCCCCTCCCTATTGCTCGATATGAATTAAACAAGTTCAATCTATGGTAAATCCACAAGAAAAAATCATGGCATTGAGCCCATGACCATTATGGCCAGTCGCTTTTGTCATTTTTATGATTGTTTCATTATGACACCTTCACCTGGGTCACTCAAGTCCATCCACACCCCCATAGTTTGTAAAAGTCACATGGTCAATCCCCTCATTTCAAAATCTTAAGCCAAATATCAATAATTCACCCACCATTTAAAGGGCATATGTTGAACCTGTCACCTATGTACAAGGTTTTGTTCTAGAATATAACAGTATGTTTAAATGGCATTGGATCTGTTCGTTTTACATTCATTAATATCATATCTGTTCAAATATATGTTGACCAAAGAGATCATCACATGGCACAATTTTTAAGATGTATTCCATTAGTTCAAATTGTCTATTGATTTTGAATTTTTTTTCCAAAAATTGTGATTGCCTTTTCTAATGCACATATGAGTTCTATCCCTCCCCTGCAACTATTATTTCATGGTGTGTTTTGTTCACCTTTGCATTAGTGGAAGTTTAACTTAGACAATAATTTCTTCACTTACAAAGTTGACATGAATTTTTTATTGAATAACATGATTTTCTTTAATAAAGGTGGATACAATAGGGGAAGGAATAATAGAGGGAGAGACCCATGGAACAAAGGAAACAAAAGACTTAGATTTTCCATCCATTTTGATGTTGATTTTGAAGAATTCAATCAGTTGGTTCATTTTTATTTTTTTTTGCAAGGCATCAAGCTTATCGTCCACCGCCTCCCTGGTGAATCCTCCATCGAGCATTGGCATATTAGTATCACCCTGGGTTTCTAGCCAAAACATTGTCCCTGTCAACAATGGATGACAAGACATCGTCTATCCTTAGCAACAAGCAATACAAGGATGGTCTGATTCTTTCTTACCAGCGCCACCTCCTCCTTCAGTGGCTCAACCATCACATCACCCTCAATCCATGACTTCTCGTACTCATCCTATCTTTCAAAAAGAGATCAAATCCCCCGGACTACAGTGAGTTAAGGCAAATAGAAAAATCTACCAAATCTGATTCCTCCCATGGGTCTTCCCCTTATGTTACCTCTCATGCACAACATAGTCAACAAGAACAATCAACACAAAGTAGCAAGAAAAGAAAAAATGTTTCTCACAATAAATAGGGATTTTAATGGTTGTCTCATGGGTGATGATTAGTATTTGTCTTGTTATGTGTACTTACTTATACAGACTTCAAATTATTTATAATTTTTATAATTATCAACACAATATTACAATTTTTTAAGGATTTTAGACATATTAGACAACATCTTTCTATAATTTTGTACAACATATTATGTCAAGGTTTTATGATATGTACGACATGTTATTTTTTTGGACACACATATTGATGGTTCGTCAATTTATTTTTTTCTTCTCATTATTCTTTTATTTTATGCAGGAGGGAGGTACAACGGACATGCCATGACATTTTTTTGTGCAGTACAAGGAGTATATTAATATTTGTTTTCCTTTATATGGTTGCATAATACGTGATCTTAATTGGTGATGTAATGAAGTCAAATGGTGATAATTTTTCCAGGAGCGTTTTATTTATAATTTAATAAATATAAATGGTCAAAAGTTGAAGTTTAAAAGGAAAGTAGGGCCCCACCTACCTAAAACATTATAATATGAGTTAAATTTAATTTAACTCACCCCTTTAGAACATTCCATCCAGGTAATTTAAGTTAAACATTATTAAAAAATTAAAAGAATAACAAATTCCAAAGAGTGGTTGAGCTTTCCAACTACAATGAAGACATACATAACAGGATGGAATCTATGAAGGGAAAGGAGGTCACACTGTGAGGTAGCATTACTAGTTGCCATTTTCCCTGTGATTTCATTTTTGTGAGTTATATAGGCTAATTTGTTGGTGACAACAAACTTTTTCCCAAGGAGAGACAAGGGATGGAAAACAAAAATTTTGAATTATTTTGCACCTTTTTCAATTATATTTGATTTTTCTGAATTTAACTTGCTAGTAAAAGGTTTGGTTTCTTATAGCCAATCCTAATGGCCTTTAGTTTTGCAGAGAAAAACAAGCATATTTAAATTATATAAGGTTTTCATAAGGTTTTACAGAAGTTGTTTCACATCCTTATGTTGTCCTGAATGTTTACATATGATATTGTAACATTGTAGACATTTACAATTAGGTTTGGTCAAGGGTTTTCGCAGAAACCCACCATTTAGATTACAATACTCATATTCATTAATATAAATCAGACCTTTTTGCCACATTATTATGTGCATATTTCTCATAATCATTTACATTTACATTAATAATCATTTATGCAGACTTTATTTCTAGTTTTGAATAATTTACAACATTTCATATATAGTGTTTGTGGGATCTTGTGGCCACCAGAACGTTGATTACTGGGTTGTCCAGTGAATTTTTTATTTCAATTTTGATTGTTGATATCTTTTGGACAGTGTACCTTTTGATATATTATTTTATTTCCTTGTTGTTATAACTTTGAAAATTTATCTATTTTCATAATAAGTGTTTTATATAATTAATTTGTTTATATTGTTAACTTACTTATAAATTCCTATACCCACTCACCACTTTCCTTGGGCATAAAACTTATACTTCTCTCTCAATCAACATTCTTTTGGCAACCACAATGGGGAAATTGATTAATAATCCCTGGTTTCTTGAATCCGTGTTAAATCCATGACCATCCAATTTGCAAGACAACACAATCTTGAGAATTAAAGTGACATTGCTCACTCATTATCCAGGTTCATTATAGATAACGCTAATAATTATCCAAGAATTTCGAAGTAATTGAGCTATCATAGTAGAGATATTGAGTTACAAGAGAAAAGAGAATTCTTGGAAAGACAACTCCATGAATTCCAACACGAACATGTTGCTTGCCCTTAATTAGATTATGATTAGTGAGATGTAATTTTCAAGAAGGATACAAGGAGAAAGTTGTTAGAAATGTGTTGTCATTGATGACAAAGGTGATGACGATGAAGGCAAAAGCAGAAATGATTGCAAGAAGTATGAAGTTTAGCTCAAGGTATGTAAAAGGCAACGATGGAGAAGGTGCAGTGAATTTAAAGCCATGTTAAGCTCAAAAGACCACTTCAAGTGATTTTGGGACCTGCTTAGTTGGGTAGAGCTCTGAAAGAGTTTTCCATTGGTATATAGAAGTCCACAAATGGCTCTTTAGATCAAAATTTATTGCCAGTGAAAGTTAAGGATCCCCAAAGTCAAAATTGTAGAGCTAATTTGTTGGAGGATCAATTGAAGCAAGTTAAGTTTGGTTATTTTTCCAAACCCAGCAGAGTTGTTAGCAGAGCAACTGAATGAAGGTTTGGGCAAACATGGCCTGATAGCGGAGCAACAAAAGCAACATTTATTGGCCAAGCGACAGACCCACTATACAACTCATCCCAACTTAGTTTCCCCCGATGAAATCAAAAGTGCATACAAAGGGAATGCTTGGGATGATGTAAGTTGAGGGGAGGTGGACAATCCACATAGTAATGGAAATGGCTCGCATTGGCGGAGTGTTTAACAAGGAAGGTCCCCATGGGACAATTCATCCCAGGAAGACTTCCCCGGAAGAGCAAAGGTGCACACAGAGTTTGAAAAGCCTAGGATGAGGTAATGCCATGCAAAAATGGAAAAGAGACAACATAGAAATAATGATCTAGGTGCCAAGAACATGTGGCAGTGGTAGTAAAGAAAATGGCATGGTAGCCTTATAAATTTAAATAAAGAAGTTTGTTGCAAAACCAAAGGCCCGAGACCCTTTCTCTCTTTGTATTGGATGACACGTGGTAGCAGTATACTGGCTCATGATGATGTCAGCATGATGTAAGTATAAGGGACATGTGGCATGCATTTTCAGTGATTTTGGGTGGTTAAGTGGGCCAAATATGAGTGACACATGTAACCACGTATCGTTGATGATGATAGCATGATTTCATCCTGTAAGGGCTTCCCTAAAAGGTTCTAAAGAGCATAAGGTGAAGACGTTTGGGTTGACTAGGTGCTAGCCATATGTGGCAGTTGTTAGAAACATATCACCCCGACTTGTCATTAATTGGCTCACAGTTGCAAGTGTTCGTACCCATTGGGACACCTCATTCCAGTCCCTGGACCCTGGAATGTTTTAAGCAAGTGCAAAGTAGGACACTCCGGGTTGACAGAGCTCTGAGACACAACGATTTAAAGAGTAGAGTGTAAGACCAATGTTGGGAACGAGTTCCCCCAACAATAGTTTTGGGGCTAAAAGCCCATGTTTTAGGATAATTTTGTAATAAAGTTGTAAAGTCTTCGCATTTTGTGCTTGTAGAGCGCAAAGGTGTCAAGAGTCATAAAGGGTTGTCCACCCTTATTTTGTAAAGTGTCAAGGTGGCTGTAAAGATCCACCCATGGTCTGCGAACCATGGGATTGTATAAAAAGGAGCTAAGTAAGCTCGCTCTAAGTAGTTAAGGGAAGTAAGGAAGAAAGTAGCGAAGTAGAGTGGAGAAGTCTTAGTGTTCTCGGGTCTTAGCATAGGTAGAGGCTTTGTAGCTGAGTGCGCAGAGGCCTAGGGTGGAAGTCTGCAGTTGTGTGTGCAGGGGTGGATAGAGTCTGTATTAAACTGAAAGATGTCAATAAAGAGAAGTATTCTGCAATTACTGTGTATTTAGTTCATGTTAATGCATCTGATTATATTGTGTTTTGGGTTTAATTTAAAATGTTTATTTGATGCGCGAATATATGTGATTGTATCGGTTAATTGAAGGTAAGTAAGGATACCAGATTATGCGGTGGTAACTGTGATTGATTAGTAAGATAAGTAAGACACTTGAGATAACTTGGGAACCTATACAATACATTGTCATAGCTGTGTGAAAGTACTTGGACCACGGGTCAGGGTTGCGCGAAGGTCAATCGTACCCCTTCATGGAGGTACTGAAGGGCGGAATAAAGGGTAGACTGACAGAACCCTAAGGCTCAGTGACCTGTGCGAAAGTAGGGGCAGAGGGTATAACCCGATATCACGACCATCTTAGGGTGTGGAAACTTGGTTCCAACATCCCCCCATACTGCTTCGGGTGAGACTTTGGTCAGCGCTCCGTGGGATGATATCGAAAGGGCCAGTAGTGTAGGGATTTGTTTGGCTAACTAACGTTGAACCTGGGTCAAGGCCCACAAAGCCAACAAATGGTTCCTTTGTCGGGACTGGAATTTGCATGAGAGATGTGTGATGTCGTATCACTAGAATCCAACTAAGAAAGAGATCGAGGACTGGTTGGATAGAAAGATCCACGAATTCATGGCGCAGGAGAACAGAAACCTGCAGTTGATAAAGGAATAGTGGCTAGAAAGGTACTTGTATACATAAACCCACGAGATCTTTTTTTGTTCCTTTTCAGTCGAGTTATACAAGTGGATCGTGAAACTAGTAGATAGCTAAGGAAGGTGGAGGCTTGACGGTCCTATTGTCTGGACCTTGGAGTTAGTATAGAGACTGGAGGCCTCTGGCGATAAGATCGCTTGCGCTATCGATCATTGGCTCAATCGTATCATAGGAGGATTTGTGACTGAATTCGCGGTCGATACCATAGTTAGTTACAGCGAGGTCGAGCAATGCTTTTTCAAAGTTCCGCGAGGTAAGTACTTGAAGTCTTTAAAAACTTGGATTAAGACGTTACTATGTGAAAAATGGGTTATGCAGCTACCTTGATGTTCAGAGCTACGTGAAGTGGAAAGACTTACAGGAACGAAGGAAGAAAGGGTCCTGAGTATAGCCCATTGATTTCACCTCCTTTGAGTAACTAGGAGGGAGTAACGCAAGCTTCTCCGTGAAGTGCAGTTCAGTTGATAAAACAAGGATTCTCGCGACTGCCACCTCCACCTACACCACCTCCAACTTCATCACCGTGACTTGAGACTCCGCCCACACAACCACCACCTCCACCACAGTTCAACAAGGCGAATTCAGTGAAGCTGCCTTTGTTTAAGGGCTTGGGAAATGAGGACTCGGACCAGTTCTGGTTCATCATAAAAGCTGTATGGGAAGCTTAGGGCATCACAGACGATCACATGAAGAAGGCAACATTGGTTAATGCTTTACAGGATCGCGCGCTAAATTCGTACATCAAGTACTCTAATGATAACCCAAACACTAGGTTGGCAGAGATCTAGACCACGTTGAATAAAGAGTTTAGTAGGCCTAAATCTGAGGCACAATTGATTGTGGGGTTCAAGGAAATCACGATGAAACTAGGTGAGACACCTTGAGAATTGGATCAGAGGTTGAAGTGTAAAATCCATGAAGCTAATATGAACTTAACAGATGGACATCGCCGCGAGTGGTTCGTGGCTTCGCTCCTGCCTCACCTAAGGGTTGCACTGTCACAACAGAAGATTACGACTCAGGCAGAGGCCTTGGAGATTGCAATAAGACTGCATGAAACACTAATGCAAGATCTGAATCTGGAGGTTTAGCAGATCCATTCGTAGTTGCAAAATATTTGCCTCAAAATGCAAAGCTTGAAGCAGGATAGAACAGTTCGACCGGAGGCACGCAAAGAGATATGGTGCCTGAAATGTAAGGGTCAGGGGCATGACAAAGACCACCACCCAGTCTTTGTGAATTATATTGCAGGAGGAGGACCGATGCCTTTGAGGTCGGAAGCCCAAGCAGGATCGAGCGTGGGGCCTGTGTTGTGGTGTGCTATATGTCAGGTAGCAGGGAAACATACGACTAATAACTGTCATTTGCTATAGAAGTTTGTACAAACACCGTAGCAATTGTTCTATAACTTCTGCAGGTTGGTAAGGCATGATGAGCATAACTGCCGAAGTTATGAATTTATGATGGACAGAACACCCGCCTATAGAGTTAAGGCAGAAACGCGACTTCCTGACCAGAGCGTTGGGATGGCGTGAATAGGCTTTCAGGAGCGCTAACAAGGTCGAGGCAGAGGAGGACTTGGCAAAGGTCGGGGACAGCTGATCTGTTACAATTGTGGAGGACCAGGACACTATTCCCGTGAATGCACTAACCCAATGCGTCCGTCGTGCAAATATCGTACTCAGTTTGATCATGAGACAAAGGATTGTCCTACACTGATAGCGAGGATATGTGACAAAGGGGTGCCACCACAGCAGCCGACTCAGAACCTGTAGATGATGAGGCCTGAGCCTTGCGAAGAGGATCCAATTGTGAATATAGTGCTCCAAAGTGGAATTGCAACAGGCAATGATAAGGGGAAATAGCCCGAAGACGAAGCTCTGGTGAAGGAGGTTGAATTTGATTTGGAGCGCGCATGTGCCTGTTCAGGAAATGGACCCTTCTATGCTTACGACCTTTCTAGAGACCTCCATGAAGCTGTTGTGCGATAGCAAGGCTGTGAAGGGGTTACAGGAACTTATAAATAGATGCGTCAGAAATGCTCTAGGTGTACCACACGTGGTATGGAAGATTGCTAAGCATAAGGCAAGGACAGGGCATTAGATGAGACTCACCATGCAGATAGGAGAATATGAAATGGATCAGGTTATTCTGGATCTGGGGTCAGACATGAATGTTTTACCATAGTAGATTTGGAAGCGGACGGGGAGACCTATGCTGCAGTGGTCTCCGATTTAATTAAGGATGGAAAATCAGTAGAAAATCATCCCCATGGGATGGCTGCAAGGAGTAATTGTAGATACTGAAGGCGCGAGCGCATTGGCTTACTTTGAAGTGATAGAAAATGTGGATGACAACAACCCCTACCCTGCGCTCATTGGCATTGATTAGGCTACTGACATGAACGAGGTAATCAACCTAAAGAAGTGAAAGATGATATTTGAAAAGAAATCGCTTCACGTAATTGTGCCCCTAGATCCTACTGAAGGATCGAGCGCTATATAGAACCAGTCTGAGATTACGAAAGCGATGACGATTTGGACTGCATATATAAAATAACAACGCAAGACCAAGATTGGGTGAATCCAACAGTGGATGGCCGAATTACATGGGATCGTGAGAGTTCCTGCACCTCAGACTTGGATGAAGAATTAGAGCACTGGAAGAATCGGCTACATGAAGTAACTACATTGAGTTGTAACATGATGACCTAGTTGCTGCATTGTGTGTCATAAGAGGTACGAAATTTGCCCACTTATGATGGCTTGAATGATGTGGACGTGTTTTTGGATGCATTTGAGAGGGAAGTATTAGAGAAACTGCACTTCTAGGCTTTGGGCTGGGCGCTGCGCGCTACACCCGCAAGATGGTGGGGTACGCACAAGGGTAGTTTTAACACTTGGCTCGAGTGTAGGAGGATGATGAGAACACACTTTGGGAAGCCGAAGGTATGAGTGACAGACAAGTACGACGGGAAGGACGATCCACGCACACTTTTCCAAAAGGGCTAAGGCTTATGGAGCGAAGCCCCAACCTGAATGGGTGTGTTAGCGTTTGAGATTTCACCTAGGCTGAGATAGACAAACCTCAAAGCTACATCAAACCATTTAACCTCGTAGCTAGCCCTACGAGGTATGAGAAAGCTCTCTCGGGTCAAACTTGGTGGATTTTTCAATAGGATGAGTTTGACCAATTAGGAACAAGGATTTTAGGCTAGTAAATTGATAAGAGGGTTTGATTTAAAGTTTTTGGGTTTTT